>JAFIRS010003214.1:0-148752 GCA_018342105.1 Gonioctena quinquepunctata | reverse complement strand
AGCATAATATAGGCTCTTACATAAAAATACTAGTAGATAACAAATATCAAGGTAATAAACAAAAAATACTTGACAATGTGAAAATGTATCTTGTAATGAACTCAATAGGAAACACCGTTTTGTGACAAACAATAGATCAGGTTCACCACAATTATTATGTCTTTTTGTGCAATTTAAAGTTGAGAAACAATTTGAATTCTCAATGGCCTTCTCTGCAAAGGATGGTATTGAATGTATAGGTCTGTTTGTGAAAATTAAAAAAAAAAGTCTAGAAAAATTGGGGCCACCACAGAATTTTGGAACTGATAATATTCAGTTCATATCGTGTCAACAATATATTTTAGTGAGGAATGTAATACATCTGCTGGAGTGCGGATATGAAGTGATGAACACGCAGTTCAAAGATATTTATTGAAGAAAATACCGGTGTGAAGTTAGCGGACATTTTCTAGCGGCCGTTTTTATCTGGAGGACAAATGACCAGTGGCGTCGGGTGACGAATTAAATTCGAAATTCTAAATCGAATGCATTTGGAATGGTAATAGGGATTCAATTTAACAGAAAATGGTCAACACAAAAAAATGGAAACTTTAGAATGGTATAGCTAGAGATATTTGATATGCTTTTGATGAAAAATTAAAACCCACCTTCAAAAATATTTAGCCAAGTTGATATTTGATATACGTGTTACTGAAAGGATAAGGATATACCAAGGGATGATTGATTTGCAGGCCGTCGAAAAGGTTGATATTTCGAAAAAAACTAAATCAATCCTCAAAAATGTTTAGCAAAGTTTATTTTTGTTGTAAGTGTTACTGGATATCTTCTGGATATCTTCTGAATATATAAAAAAACAAAATTTATTTCTGTTGTAAGTGTTACTGGATATCTTCTGAATATATAAAAAAATAACTGACTGACATATCAAAATTTAATAACTGGATTACAGCAAATAATTTTGTGTAATGGAACATACCAAGATCATCATTATAACGGAACCTTATCATCACATTACATACAACAATAACATGTCTCCAATCAAGGAGCTTCACTATAAACAAATTAAAACAGATCATATTTTAGGATGCAATAACATTTTACGAAAGTCAAACTTGTCAAATAATGGTCACAAATTGAACAAATCAGGAAAGAGGCATTTATCAAGGGCTTCAATCAATTACATTGAACAAGAAACGGAGATGGGAAACAAAAGGAAAACAATGCTTGCATCTCTAATTTCCGTGGGAGGAGACAAGTGCCAAACACTGGCTAATCCACGGAGTGCTCCAAAACAAGTAAGAGAAAAAAGAAACCGCCTGAATATAGAAGATGACTTACAGAGAGCCCAAGAAGAAAGCACCGAGACAATCAGAAATATAACAGATACAAATGTTTCAGTAACTGTGGACAATACAAACAATGTTTTATACCCGCGCCTATCCCAAATACAGTTATCGTTAGAGTGAGAACTAGTGATATTTGCACGCAACCACTCAAAGGGAAAATATTTTACAATTTGAGCATTTTTCATACTAATGCGGAAATACTAAATAGCAAATATAACGACTTTCTACGTTATATGAATAAAACCAAATATGATATAATGTGTTTTTCTGAAACTTGGTTTTCTGAAGCTGAAATAAATTTGTATCAGTTCAAAGATTTCTACGTAGGCTCAGCATTCTGCAGAAAAAATGTTAAAGGCGGGGGCACTATAATATATGTAAATCAAACAATACTTTCAAAGCCGGTAGATAAATTGAGCAAAATGTCAATTCAATGTCATTGTGAAATTGCAGCAGTTGAACTTATTAACTTAGACATGATCATCTTATGTGTTTATAGAAGACCTAATGGAGATATCGAAACATTTTTTGAAGTGTTGACGGAAGAGATGGAATTCATGGACAAAACAGGTAAAGTTGGAGTAATTTGTGGGGATTTCAACATTAATATTTTGATGAAAAATAATGTTATATTAAGTTTTGAAAACCTAATAAGCCATGGTTTCAAAACAACAATACATGAGCCAACTAGAGTGTCTTCTACATTAGAATCATGCATTGATAATATACTGACATCGAGCGAGGATGAGCTTTTCATCTCGAGGGTAATAAAACTTTTCCGATCATTATGGTCAACTCTGTACATACAAAACAACTATGAAAGTAAATGACAAGGAGAAAAAACAACAATAACAAGGCCAATCACACAAAAGGGGAAAGGTACTCTGATTACTATGTTATGTAATACACACTGGAATAATTTAATTGATCCAAATACACCAAATAAATCAGTATTACGAGATATCCTTTCCAGAAAAAAAAAAGTCCAAATAGACAACAATAAAAACTACAAAATAAAATGGTTCAATGATGATCTGCGAAATATGAGAGAATTACATTTTCTGAAAGATCTTGCTAATGCAACAAACTGTCAGGTATTAAGGGATAAAGTTAGAAGTACTAGAAGAAACTATAAACTAGAGATCAAGAAAGCACAAATAACAGCAAACACACAGTTTATAGAGAACTCAAGTAATAAAGTAAAACAGCATGGCAGATTATCAATCAGAACAAAACAGTAAATAAGCAATCAACTACAATTTTAGAGTGTCCCTCACCAGAAAACTTAAATGAGTACTTTGCTAATATTGCAGATTAGGTCCATTTGAATATTTTTGAACCTGTCACGGCAGATGAAGTATTAGACGCGGTGAATAATCTGAAAGCATCACATGCGCAGGATAGGTTTGGTATGAGTAACAGTCTGTTGAAGGTCATTATAGAGAGTATGGTAAGCCCATTAGTTGATCTAATAAATGTTTCAGACACGGCGTATTCCCTAACATTCTCAAATGCTTCAAAGTTAAAATTCTACATAAAAAAGCAAAAACTTCAGACATGTCTAATTTCCGACCAATATCACTTGTGCCAATTATATCGAAAATAATAGAGGCCCTAATGAAAAACGGTTAATTTATTACTTTGAAAAACCAAATATGATATAATGTGTTTTTCTGAAACTTGGTGTTGTGAAGCTGAAATAAATTTGTATCAGTTCAATCTACTATTTTCAGAACAGTTCGATTTCAGGCAAGGTAAATCAACAACTCTTGCACTAGTTAAGTTTGTAGAAATAGTAAAAGCGGCAATAGAAGATGGGAATTATGTAGACGTAAACATGTATGACTCAAGTAAAGCCTTTGATTGTGTAGACCACAATTTAATGAATTTAAAACTGAAATGCTATAAAATTGGTGGTAAAGTCTAAGAGCAAAACAGGAAAACACTCAAAATACAGAAATACTTATTACGGTGTCCCACAAGGATCCATACTCGGCCCAATATTTCTCATAATATACATTAATGATCTCAACAGCCAGTTAAAAAAAACTGATATTATTCTTTATGCTGACGACGCTACTTTCATAAGCTGTGATAAGAATATCAATACTGTCCATAGACTTTGAAATAATGTAGAAAGGGCGGCTGAGTCATATTTTTCATCAAATAAACTAAAAATAACTGTGGAAAAACTCAAAAAATAACTATACTATTAAATCAAAATTACCTGATGATACAAAAATATTAAACATAAAAATATTCAAGTACAAATTGAAACAGTATTTGATTCTACTCCATTCACGAATTTACAAACATTTCGACACATTTTTTATAGTTTCCAATGTCCTATAAACAACTGCAACTGCAAAAAAGTTTTCCACAATTGTGAAATATGTTTTATTTATTTATATGTATGTGTTTTCAAGTGTACACATCTTATGTCCATAGTTTTATATTTTATGTCATAGTTTTATATTTTATGTCATAGTTATTTACATACTTTCATCTCTACCTTTAATTTTACCTTTTGACGAGTGTAAACATTGTATAATGTAACACAATAAACAGAATCAGTACCTGCAACCGAAAATCAAAATTCTCGAAAAACCAGGTAATTCTCTGCCCAGATAAATGTTTTTCCAATCATATCGCATTGGGGGGATTACTCCTTCATGCTGAACTTTCTGGTGGTTCTTTGCAACTCCCAGAGATAGAAACCACAAACAAAAATGCGCATCCAACAATAGAGTATAAATCTCCCAATCATATCTTTTTGGAGAAACGACTCATTGATGAAGCTCAAGTTGAACTTACTGCTGGTTCTTTGCAATGCAACTGTCAGAGATGGACACAAATATAAATACTCAGGCATCAACAGAGGATCTTCCAACCATATCTCTCTGGAGGGAGCACTCTCTGATAAAGTTCATATTGAACTTTCTGGCGTTTCTTTGCGGCAGTCAGAAACAAATGCCCAAGCATCAACTCCGTTTGAGCCAGGTGTAGGTGAACCATACATTTAAATGATAGAAGGAAATTTGGAAGCAAGAGATGATGCATCTACAGTTGCTAGCGGTTAAGAGTTGATTGTACCAGATATTTCTAAAATCATAAATGATTCGGCTATAACAAACATCAGTTGTTCTGGTTCGGTGGAAAACCTGTCAACTAGTCAAGAAAATATCCCAGAACCGCTCAAAGCCTTACATAAAATTAATGAGAAACCGCGCAGTCTACTCCCAGTCCAAGCGAAGAAAAGAAAGACTGGAAAAAAACGTCATACAATACTTGTGAGATCCTTAAAGGATGTTTCTTCCTAAATCACGAAAGTCTGACGGCAGTCATGGTTGACAAAAAATGATATTAAGGGTTGGACATACCTACTTGAGCGACACTTTTTCAATAACGTTAATAATGCATGTGTCATCAATTTCAAAGGAAACCGGTATAATCCGAAAACGGATTCATTTTCGATATACGCATATTGCAGTCACCCATGTAAAAAGTTTATATTGACTAACCATAACGTGTCCCTAGAAAGGGAACATAAAGTGACGAATTCCAAAGACTTCAATCATTTGCATAGTATATTTGAAGGGTTACCAACGAAAATTGTTTATGCAAGACATGAAAAATATAAATCCTTCATTGTACAGGAACAAAACAGTGAGACATGCATTGCCACCGATTGTGCAGTCCGGAAACCTGCAGAACATCAAATCGGATGCAGTCCTGAGAAAAGTTAGATCGGAAAAACTGGGAAAATACGATAAACACAAACAGGCATGATTGATCTAATTCTCATGCAACTTTCTAATACAGCTTTTATCAAAATTATTTGTCAGCCTATCCATGTTTATAAGTATGTATAGCCAAAAACAATTAGATATTGTGAAAAGAGTTGGTAAACCAGTATTACATTTGGATGCCACAGGTTGTGTTTCGCGAAATCCGCCCACTACCTCTAAAAGAGTATTTTATTATGCAGGAGTGGTGAATGTTTCCAACAGAATAGTGCCCATATTGGAAATGTTTAACTGCAATCACGACATGGTATCGATGGGTTATTAGCTAAATTCAAGTTTTATTCATTGGAATATGCAAAAAAATGCGCAATATTTTCTGCAATTGTGACTGACTTTAGCAAACCGTTGATGAATGCAATAGTTCTTTCATTCAATGAAATAGACATAAAACGATATATAGATCATCACAGATTCACAGTAAAATATCTCAAAACTGAAAATAATTTAAAATCCTTCATGGTAGTGGCCGATTTCGAATTCAAGGACGAGTTGTACAAACCTTCGTTCTGGCCAAGAGGAGTAGGCTACAGGAGATTTGACTTCTGAAGAGACGTACCTGGAAACAACAATCGACCAAATTCTTATTTAGATACGATACCCCAACAAACAGTGCGAATCTGATTGTAAATAAATATATGAACAATGACAGCCTAACTAAAGCCATAAATTGTAACGATTCAGTGAGTATATTCCACATCAATGCCCAGTGCTTATCAAGCAAATTAGAAAGACTTAAGCAATCACAAATTTGATATCTTTTTCATCACTGAACACTGGCAAAAGGAAGTAAATCAAAAAAATATCAATATTCCAGGTTACAAGTTCGGGGCGCACTTTTGCTGAACTCATGGAGCTCATGGTGGGGTAGCCATTTTTCTCAGGGACGGTATTAAATTGAAATCTGAGGTTTTTACAGAATATTGCGAGGAGCTAAACACAGAAGTGTGTGGTACCGAACTAACGGATTCAAAATTATTCATTATATGACTGTTTATAGATCAAGTAGTGCCGGAGATCACGATTTTTTTTTTAAAAACTTGGAATCGCTGTTCGACAGATTTCTACAACACTTCAATATCGACTTCAAAGGTAACTCTCTATTATTAAACGGCCTGTTATGTTTGTTACATTCATATGGTCTATCTGTGACAATAGATGATTTTACCAGAATATCTAGACAAAAATCTAGTTCTCTAGACAATATCCTCACAAATCTGAAGTCAAACTTATATTGATCTCATTTACACTTAGTTTTAATAGGAATTGCCATTTTTTTATCTATACATTTCTATATTTTTTTATCACATTTTATTTTATACCATCTGACTTGTCATAAATTAATTGAGTTACATAACATGATGAAATAAAATATATCTAATCTATCTATCATACATTCGAAGTATGTATGTTTCATTATTAAATTATATTTCAATGGTATGAGAGGTGTATGCCTGGAAATGATAGAATCATACCTGAATGAGAGATTCGAGGTGGTAGAATGCGGAGAATCTTGTAGTCAAAAAAGGCAATTTATAAGAGGGGTTCCTCAGGGATCAATATTAGGTTTTCCTTTTTTTATATATATATATATATATATATATATATATATATATATATCAATGATCTACCACATTTTATGAACGATTCTAATATTAAAACTACAATGTATGCGGATGATGCAACTCTGAGCAGAAAATTAGATGAACTTGAAACTCCCCAGCATATTTTAAATACAGTTCTGGATAAAGCACGATCTTGGTTCACCTCAAATGAGCTAATATTGAATGAACAAAAACAGAAGCACTAACTTTTGAAACAAGAAACGCGAACCACGGGGAAAGAACAGCTGTTAAATTTTTAGGGGTTTATATTGACCCAAAAGTATCCTGGGTAGTTTGTACATATAAATAATTGTATTAGGCTGAGTAAGTCAATATATTCAATTAGGATTATCAAAAAGACTGTGAACTAAAACGCAGCTCTTACTACATGTCATTCTTTGTTTCACTCAGTTCTGAGATATGGAATAATATCATGGGGTAGTGCATCAAAAATCCATCTCGAAAAATTGTTTGTCCTACAGAAATCTGCGGTAAGAGGTATAACTTCTGCCAGGTTTGATGAGACTTGCCGTCCAATATTCAAGAATCTCAAAATAATGACACTATAGGTACTCAGTTATTGTATTTGAAAATTTATTGCATATTCTCCTAAATATAAATAATCTCACCTTCCACACAGGCGTTCATAAATATAATACAAGATACAAATCAGATCTTGTTCCACAAGCAAATAGACAGAATGAAAACAACAGACAATATTGCTATCAAGTTATACAGTGCTAGTCAAAAGTCCCCTCCCCCCCTCGTATCTTTTGAACGGGTATACTTATAATAATGAAATTTGGAGGGTGGAAATAAACGGATGTAGGCTTCTCAACTGGTCATAACAGGTGACGCAATAGTCATAAATGACGTCACAAGGCCACTGTGACCAATAATTTTAAATGGGACCCTATGGCAAGTGACAGCTCGTTTGAAAGGTATTGACAATACCTATTCAGTCATACCAATTTTGTTTGGGTTTCGGCTGATTTTGATGATAAATTGAAGAAATACGAAAATTATAGTTTCGCATTTAATTAATAAAGATTTTAAAGTACGCCTCTGGTTAATTGTCAAAAAGGTTGACGTTTTTGAATTCTCTACTTGTCAAAAGTGTTTATACCTTGAAAATTTACCTAAGCTATTGTTTAACGAGACGTTTAAGTGTTTACATAGGCAAAATGGTAATGCACTGTAGCCGACAAAGTAGCAGCTATCTTAATAATTGGTGAATGTAGAAACAATTTCCATGCAGCGGAACGACTGTTTAATGAGAGGTACCCGATCGCCCTATATCGAGGGTTTATTTGAGGGAGCTTCTTCGGAAGTTTGAAGCATCAGGTAGTGTTCAAGATGCCAAACAATCTGGTCGACCAACAATTAGTGATGACAAAAAAATTGACATAATTGGAGAAATGGTAGTAAACCCTACTTCTTCCACAGCCCAAGTTGCGTCTATCTGTGAAGTCAGTCAAAGGACAGTACATAGGGTGTTGGCTAAAAACAAATTTCATCCATACAAATTGAAAATGGTGCACCAACTTTCAGATGATGACCCGACCGAAGACTAGAATTCTGTGAAACTATGTCCAATAAAATGAACCAACAACCAGGCTACATACAGACAATTTGTTTTAGTGACGAAAGTACTTTCTTTCTCAATGGAAATGTTAACACTCAAAATGTGAGGTATTGGAGTGACACAAATCCTCACATCTTTCGTGAAAAACATACTCAATTTCCAGAAAAAGTAAATGTTTGGGCAGGTATTTTGGGAAACCACATAGTCGGGCCTCTTTTTCTTCAATGCTAACTTAACCGGTGAATTGTATCTGGAGATGTTACAAAATGATATTTAGTCGTTAATTCTTGAAATTCTAGAAGATAATCCAGATGAATTCGACAACTTGGAAATAACGTTTCAACAAGATGGTGCTCCTGCACACTATTACGGTGCAGTAAGACGTTACCTAGATGAAGAATATCGTGGTAGATGGATTGGACGACGAGGTTCGATCGAATGGCCAGCTCGGTCACCGGACCTTACACCATTAGATTTTTTTCTATGGGGGTACTTGAAATCTAAAGTTTACGCTACAGTACCTGACAGTATTGCCATTCTGAAACAACGAATTGTTGAAGAATGTAGGGCAATTTCCGCTGACACACTGGGACGAGTACGTCAAGAGTTTAGCAATAGGATGCATTACTGCCAGGAAGTAGATGGAGCACATTTTGAACACTTATTATAAGAACTGGTTCTTAAATCTTTATTAATTAAATGCGAAACTATAATTTTCGTATTTCTTCAATTTATCAATCAAAATCAGCCGAAACCCAAACAAAATTGGTATGACTGAATAGGTATTTTCAATACCTTTCAAACGAGCTGTCACTTGTCATAGGGTCCCATTTAAAATTATTTGTCACAGTGGCCTTGTGACGTCATTTATGACTATTGCGTCACCTGTTATGACCAGTTGAGAAGCCTACATCCGTTTTCCACCCTCCAAATTTCATTATTATAAGTATACCCGTTCAAAAGATACGAGGGGGGGAGGGGACTTTTGACTAGCACTGTATAATAAACTGCCACTAGATTTCTGTTATCTGCCATTTAAAATTTTTAAGTATCTACTGAAGCTAAGTTCAACTGAAAATCCTTTGTATGACATCAATGAATTTCATGGAATTGTTCAGAGTAATGGACTTGCTTTCAGAGTGGTCTCCTAAATAACATGTATTTTATTGTAAATTGTGTGCATTTTAGCATGAGCATTGTGTTAACTGTACTAAATGTATTGTGTATTCGTATTTTAGTATTTTATTGTCTAACATACCTGAATTAAATGATGAAATGTTTTGTGGCGTGTCTATAAACCATGTGTGTTTCTCAAGACTAATAAAGATATTATTATTATTATGGGAAATTTCATTATGGATGGAATAATCCCTCGCCATATATGTTGTGCTCATTTTTTCAAAATGATATGCAAAGACATAAAGATGGGATTGCACGAATCGGCTCAGAAACATCTCAAAGAGATCATGGCAGCATGTATAAACTTTACAAATTTGAATCAAGTGGTAGTTTGGTTCGACCATTTGGTCATAGTATAAGGTTCCACATATCGAAATAACCTGATGAAAAATTCTTTTATAAATCTTCTCCAACTATGTTCAGATGAGCGAATACCGGATCTACCAAAAAATGTTTGTTGTGTATTTTGTTGGTTTTTTTTATATGCCATTTGGAATTTTATGAATTCTGTGGTGTACTATGAAATAAATAAATATTTATTTCAATTTGAGATTCATAAACCTCGTAATTGATAAATATATTCCCATACTCTCTTGTGTATTTTGTTGTTGTTTTTTTATATGTTGATAACGATTTTGAACAATCGGAACCATTTGAAGATGTGGGTGTAGAATTCGATGTTGCAGAATCCTTCATACTTACCAAGTAACTCTTCAGAAAATAGCAGCACTGAAGATGAGACCATTGAAAATGAGGCAATTGAAAATGTAATTGCACATTCAACTATGGCTCTCAATATTATGTTATAGAAATGTGCAATACCAACAACATAAGCAACACTAGAAACCTCTTATCATTGAAACAAATATTGCCTCTTTGTTAACTTACTAACCTTATAATGACTGTAAACCAAAAAACCTACTGACGAGCTTAGCAAAAAAAAATTGAATTGAAATTAATAAATTTGCAAAGCATAATATAGGCTCTTACATAAAAATACTAGTAGATAACAAATATCAAGGTAATAAACAAAAAATACTTGACATTGAAAATGTATCTTGTAATGAACTCAATAGGAAACACCGTTTTGTGACAAACAATAGATCAGGTTCACCACAATTATTATGTCTTTTTGTGCAATTTAAAGTTGAGAAACATTTTGAATTCTCAATGGCCTTCTCTGCAAAGGATGGTATTGAATGTATAGGTCTGTTTGTGAAAATTAAAAAAAAAAGTCTAGAAAAATTGGGGCCACCACAGAATTTTGTTTGTACATATAAATAATTGTATTAGGCTGAGTAAGTCAATATATTCAATTAGGATTATCAAAAAGACTGTGAACTAAAACGCAGCTCTTACTACATGTCATTCTTTGTTTCACTCAGTTCTGAGATATGGAATAATATCATGGGGTAGTGCATCAAAAATCCATCTCGAAAAATTGTTTGTCCTACAGAAATCTGCGGTAAGAGGTATAACTTCTGCCAGGTTTGATGAGACTTGCCGTCCAATATTCAAGAATCTCAAAATAATGACACTATAGGTACTCAGTTATTGTATTTGAAAATTTATTGCATATTCTCCTAAATATAAATAATCTCACCTTCCACACAGGCGTTCATAAATATAATACAAGATACAAATCAGATCTTGTTCCACAAGCAAATAGACAGAATGAAAAGAACAGACAATATTGCTATCAAGTTATATAATAAACTGCCACTAGATTTCTGTTATCTGCCATTTAAAATTTTTAAGTATCTACTGAAGCTAAGTTCAACTGAAAATCCTTTGTATGACATCAATGAATTTCATGGAATTGTTCAGAGTAATGGACTTGCTTTCAGAGTGGTCTCCTAAATAACATGTATTTTATTGTAAATTGTGTGCATTTTAGCATGAGCATTGTGTTAACTGTACTAAATGTATTGTGTATTCGTATTTTAGTATTTTATTGTCTAACATACCTGAATTAAATGATGAAATGTTTTGTGGCGTGTCTATAAACCATGTGTGTTTCTCAAGACTAATAAAGATATTATTATTATTATGGGAAATTTCATTATGGATGGAATAATCCCTCGCCATATATGTTGTGCTCATTTTTTCAAAATTATATGCAAAGACATAAAGATGGGATTGCACGAATCGGCTCAGAAACATCTCAAAGAGATCATGGCAGCATGTATAAACTTTACAAATTTGAATCAAGTGGTAGTTTGGTTCGACCATTTGGTCATAGTATAAGGTTCCACATATCGAAATAACCTGATGAAAAATTCTTTTATAAATCTTCTCCAACTATGTTCAGATGAGCGAATACCGGATCTACCAAAAAATGTTTGTTGTGTATTTTGTTGTTTTTTTTTGTGCCATTTGGAATTTTATGAATTCTGTGGTGTACTATGAAATAAAGAAATATTTATTTCAATTTGAGATTTATAAACCTCGTAATTGATAAATATATTCCCATACTCTCTATGTGGACAGAAATCCTTCACCACAATGATCCGGGTTTATACGCTACATATGGTAATGCAAATGTAGAAAATTGGTTCGCTCAAGTGAAAAACCAACTCTGTGAAGGTCTCGAAAATAAAAAATGTAGCCGAGTCATCCGTGCTTTGTGAAAAAGAATCATATCCATTCATAAAGAGGTCATGCTTGATATTCCTAAGGGATGCCTTATGTCAAAATCAAAAACGACAAGGAAAAAGCTAACCAGTTTACAATTGGAGTATTCCCAGAAGGTAGAGTAGCAAAAAAAAATGTCCCGGAAGACAAAAATTTCCAAGGGGCTAGATTGAAACAAACCTTGGCTAAAATTAAAGTGAATAAAAAAGCTGAAAATACCCAAGATATCTCAACGAAAAAGAGATAAATTGATCAGGACGAGACAAAAAAGAAAATTTTAAGTTTGAAAAATATTGGTGACTAAGCAACAACGGACGATGAAGAAGGCTTTACTTTTCTTGGTGAATCCAATATAAAACTTGATGTATTGTCCAAATGCCAAACATTTTTGAGTGATCTCGGGGAAGTTGACCCGAACTTCGTAAGTGGAATGAAATAGAAATCCGATTCCTGGCTGGAGGAACGAAGAATTCGATTAACTGCATCTAATTTCGTAATTGAATGTAGAGACACCTCCGAAAATAGTCGATGTTCCATTGCGAAAAGAATATTATATGAAAGAGTTCCATCGACGAAAGCCATATTACATGGAATCAAGTATGAAGAGGAGTCTCTTCAAGACTATCAAAATATGTATCATCAGAAAGTAGAAAGTGTTGGCTTGATAGTACATGGAGAACTTCCATTTTTAGCCTGTTCACCAGAAGGATTTTTTGGCAGTGAAATCAAATGTCCATTCAAAATAAGATATGACAATGCTGAAAATGTGTTGAGAAAGCAATCTAAATGTTCTGTTACCTACAATATTTTGTTTATTCAGTTGGCAACAGTGCCGATAATCAAGAAGTGACAGAACTGACAGAAAGTTTTCTGACGTATATGAAATAAAACGTGTTTTTTCTTGGATGAACCGCATTCAACCTTGTTTTCAAACCGCATTCAATATGACGTAGTGAATAATATCATTCAAGAAAATACCACGCCCCGTTTTTTTTAAAGGGTCATATCAACTGTCACCAATATAATTATTAATTATTGTTTATAATATATATATATATATATATATATTTATATAATATATATAATATATATAATATAATTATCGTCGCTAAGAATTACTATAAAATTGAAAATGAATTTGCAGGATATTTTTCCAATTTTGGTTGATCGACAAACTAACGTATTACTTCTGCTAAATTAGTTGCAGTTAGCAGAAGAGAGTATGTCTCAGGAATTATTTACTTTTCACAATTTTTAACATTCAAAGATTGATAATGTTGCCGAAGAATGGTTGGATAATTATCTGGATTGACTTTTTCCAGCTGTTTAGGTTCCAGAAACAAACTGTTAGAGATTTGCTCTCTCGGATAGATGGCCCCGAATTGAATGTTCCTTACAGTGGAGGAGGACTACCTATCCCCGCTTATAAGCAACTGTTAGTTACATTGTGGTGGTAAGGCAAAGGGGAAACATTAATATCTGTAGGGGACAAATTCAATTTCAACTGTTTATTCTATAACAGAGAGAATTGTCTACAAGTTGAAGGAAGCATATATTAAATGGCCTACATTTCAAGAAATGAATACAGTTGTAGATAATTTCAGAAGAATAGGTGGTTATCCAGGTGCAATATTCACTTTCCACTTCTAGTCATCTTCATTCTTACTATTCCATTATTTTAGGTGTTGTCGGGGCTGTTAACTGCTGTAATATTGAATTCAAGCCCCGTAATGAGCAGCAAGATAGCTACATTAATAAGAACAGTAAGCATTCTATAAAACTGCAGGGTATTGTCACCTCCAACAAAATATTCACAAACATCAATGTCGGCTTTCCAGGCAGCGCTCATGATAGTCGGGTGGGTAGATGAAAGTAGTAAATAGTAAGTTTTTTTGAAGATACTGTATTTTTGTAGGTGTTGAAAAACTCCAATTTATATGTTGATATAATGACAAATAACAAATTGAAGAAATATTTCAAATTAGTGGAGTTTCACTTAGTGGGCGATAAAGCATATCCACTACTCAGCTGGTTAATGACCCCATACAAGTGAGATTTTTTGGGACTCTAATCACTTGATTTTATTTTTATTTTTTAGGAATAATAGTAACTTGACGATGGCACAAATAAAACATTATAAAAGCCCGAGCCGATGCAGAGTTTGTGTGGAAAATACTTTTGGTATATTGAAATCAAGATGGAGAATATTACATTTTATTAATGTTAAATCGGTAGAGAAAGCTGTTAGAGTTATAGTAGCATGTTGTGTTCTCCAAAACTTTGGTTATTTGAATTATGATTATTGGGATGATTATACAGAAATTGATCAAGAGGAAGCAGATGCTGAAGATTTCAGACAAATGGAAGAGAACAACGATGAAGCTATTGTTAAAAGATATGATATAACTCAACAATTGTCAAGACTTCGATAGAAGTATTGTACTTTGTGTTGTCACTCCTTTTTTCAATAAATATTTTTTTCGAAACTTCATACTTTTTATGAAATCATCTGTGTGGTGGTCAAATCAAATAAAAAACGGACGCAAGAAAAAACTTCATATACTAAGTAATAAAAAAATCAACAAATTCTAACTAAAAATTTAAAACATTTTCTAAAAACTAAATACTTCCTCATTTGGAATATCACAAACATAAAATTAATAAAAAACATAACAGCAATTCTTCGAATCAAAATAAAAAAAGACTTCTGTTATGATCAGACTACATGAAAAAATTAACAACAAACAAAACTAGTCAGAATCCTCATTGTCATTTCTTTTACTTTTCTTGCTTTTATTTCCCATATTTTCGATCAAACTCATAATCTTTCTTTGTTCACTTTCTTTATTTAAAAATTCCATCATATTGTGGAAATTTTTTTCATTCATTTTTTGATTTTCTGTATTGAGTTCGTACATTTTGAATAATATTTCATTTTTATTTGGTTTTACACTATGTTTCACTTCACTGAATCTATTGGATGTTGATGGTTGTTGTCCATCTTCAGATTTGTTTTTTTCCTCTTGAACTTTTTCCATTTCAGCTCTTCCAATGGGAAGAGAGTCTAAGACAAGTATTGGCTCAATTTTGTGTTTATCCCCCATAATATCTTTCAGTTCATCGTAGAAGGGAGGTTTTACAATTTTTCCCTCTTCAGTCTGCTTTCTTTTGTCAACATATTTTATATAAGATGCCTGGAGGTTGCTGAATTTTTGTCGAAATTTTTCCCTCCCATCAATTCCATCTCCCACAAAAAATCCATTGTCATTCATGATTTTGGCAATTTGGGCCCAGACGCTATTTTTATTGGTAGTTTTGTCAGCAAACTCATTATCATATTTTTTTCTCAGGTCAAGAAAAAATCTTGTGGCCTCCCTATCTCGATCAGTCTGGTTTTTGCTTGTTTTCCAAACAGAATCAATTTTTGCTACTTTCCAAATAGTTGCTGCCTTATTTGCCTGGAATAGTTCTTACAGGCTTCTGGGTCTATAATGAATAACGAAATGTAAAGAGTTATTTTCCAAACAAAATTGAACTTACCAGCTTGCAACATTAGGACCGTAATAATTAAACCGTCTATTTCGATTTGTACCATTCCACTGTCGGTACTGTCCATTTTCCTTTTATTTTCAATCGAAAAACAACTTATTACACCATTATCCAAAATAAACATTTGTCAAAAAATTGTCAATGATCTGACATTTCCTCTCTCTTGTATTGCTTTTGATTTCGAACCGTTATTATAGATTCATTCAAACCAGAATGAGCCGCATTCAATGCTGACGTCACTGGTTCGACAAGACTAGATCAATTTTGTCTTCAGCCACGTATTCGTTGCTGAGTCATATTTATAATTGTGGTGTGATGGCAGTTGTATCGATCGGCCACGAGTTTATCGACGCGGTATATCCCTGTAAATTCTTGGCTGTTTCAACATTGATCATTAAGAGCACTGTATCAAATAAGGTTAATCTAATTAAACTAATCAATGATCAGGAACCGGATATCACGGAAATATGACGTAGTGAATGTGAATGAAGAATGCCAAATTATTATCATCAAAACTCACAATAAAAATATAATAAACATATACAACCCTGTTAATAATTTGTCTTCAAAATCTTTTTTCCATGAATTGTTTGCAAATCTTCAAGGGGATATCATAATGATGGGGGACATCATTGCTCATCATCTATTATGGGGAAGTAATAGTTATAATCGGAATGGTAAGATAATTATAGAAATCTTGGAGGAATATCATAATCCACTTCTCAATACTCATGAAAGTAACATAGAGTACTCATATGAGGAACTTACAACCCTAATAAATGAGGCAGTGGAAATCTATGACAAAAAAAATAAGAGGGGAGTAGAATCTTACCTAGGAATCCATGGTGGGACGAACAGTGTGATAGGAAAATCTCAGAGAGACAAACAGCACTTGAACATTTTAAAGAGTACCCGACTATTGTATGGTTAGGGACAAGTAATAAAAAAACACAAAATACCGCAAATAAATATAAGAGCAAAAAAAATTAAAGTTAGTAATGAAATAAAATTTCTATGGGTCAACTTGACAAATAACCTGAAATGGGACAAACATATAGATAGTATCACCTATAAAGCAATACAGGGAACACGAGTATGGTGGGGATCAGACCCGAAGACCATGTATATGGCTTTTAATGGCATAGTTAAGGCCCATCTGGACTATGGCAGTTTACTGTTTAATCCATGTTCAAAAATAATTTTAGAAAAAATAAATATGATTCACAACCAAGGTATGAGGGTAATTACGGGAACCATGAGATCCACTCCTATAAATGCGTTATTTAGGGAAACGGGAGAAATGAGCTTAAATTGGGAAAAATGGTTAGCAACCAAATGTGTAATTAGAAAGATATACCATAATCCATCAATATTGCGAATTGTGTATACTTATCTTGAAAATAATGTGCGAAACGGATATAGGGTACTGGGGGAAAAAAGAATAACCACTAGTGGTGGAAGCGCTAGACAGAGTAAAGTCTATCGAACAGAACATATACCAAAATGATATGCCACCTTGTTTCAGCTTTGATAAGGAAGCAATCTTATATCAACCCAACATACTAGACTTGGGACTAGAAAAATACGACATGAGGACCAAAGCGAAGGTTTATAAATTTGTTGAAACTAACAGTAGGTACTTTGAACACATTTGTGTTCACGGACGCCTCTAAAATAGGTAACAAGGTGGGATTTGGAATACATATTCCAAAAATTTACCGCCATAAACCCAGCAGAACCATTTGCGAATTTTGAATTTCCAATTAGGCTATAATTTGTCCCTAATTTATTACCACAATTATAAATTTGTCGCTCAGTTTTTTTTAAATCCATGGTTCTGCTAGGTTTATATGATCGTTGAAAGAAAATTGTATTTCGTGCATAAAATAATTTATTAAAATCGTAGCAAAGCGCTTTCGACCGTTAGGTCATCATCAGTGCGTACCTGAAAGTAAGTAATATTGATAGAGAACAAATTACTGAAAAGTTTTTTTGAGAAAGAAAGTTGACATATTTTAAATGTGAGGTTACTTACTCGTCAGGTGTACAAGAAGCCAAAAAGACCATAAAATATCTCATGATCAATGAGTGTTGTATAAGTTTACGTGACAAACACTATACATTATTTTGCACTATAGCTTAAAAATTGACCTCAGAGATAACTCCCCCTAATGACCCTTTGCAATATATTCAAGGGATATCATTACCAGACAGCTTCTACCTGTACAATACGAATATCACTGAACTCAAGTTAATCTTGAATGACAAAAAAATCTAGTGGTGTGAATGAAATATCGGTGTCCATTTTACTGAATCTACCAGATGAAGCATTAATGATCTTAGTGGAAGCAATTAACACCTCCTTTGAGACTGGCATATTCCACTGCATAAAAGTAGGCAACTTAACGAACCTTCAAACTTTAGATCCATTGCCCTACTATCAACTCTCTCAAAGATAATTTAAAAGTAGGTTAAAAAACGGCTACTGGCTTATAGGAGCAAGCACAACATTGTGTCCCCTTATCAATTTGGTTTCCAATCTAGTAAAAGTACAAATGAGGCTATCTTCAATCTGCTAAACTTAATGTATACTAGTTTGAATGAAGGTGAAGCTGTTGGAGCTTCACTTCTCAAACGCATTTGACTCTATAAATCACGGAATATTGCTCAATAAGCTGCACTATTATGGCTTTAGTGGTGTAGCTTATAAATGGTTCGAATAATTCCTCTCAAACCGAGTACAGATTGTTAAACTTCAAAACAAACTCTCAGATCCTTCCAACATCAATTATGTTGGAAGGATCTGGCCCAATTCTCCTTCTCATTTTTCTGAATGATCTGAGCAACCTTCATATTAAAGGAGAATTTACCATGTTTGCTGATGACACCACTCTAAACTTGCATGGTGATAATGTTGAATTAGTAAAATTAAATATCCTGGCCGACTTGGAGAAAGTCAAACTATGGTGTGACTCCAACCTGCTCAGTTCAATGTGAATAAAACAAACGTATTGACCCTCAAGTTTGAGTATAATAATTTATCTTTAGGCAATCACACTATAGAGAACAAAGCATGTTCAAAATTTTTGGGTATTTATCTGGACGATAAGCTGAGATTTGGGGATCATGAAAGAAACCGGAATAATAAACTAGGATGTTATGCCATCAGAATTATAAGCAAGGAGCTTCGGTTCAGTGCAGGCAAGATGACTTATTTCTCTCTTGTAGAATCTCAGCTGAGGTATGGCATTGCTTTTTGGGGCTTCTGCAGCACCCATTTGATGAACTCGGTATTTGTTTTACAAAAAAGAGCAGTGAGACACTTATGCAAAGCTCGGTATTCAGAGCACTGTAAGCCGTTAATCATCAAACACCCATTTTAACACTAACCTCCATATTCATCTTAGAGACTGCCTACCTAATACATAAAACAAAAGCCCCTATTACTATTGACAGACCGCACAACATACGCCAAAACAATATCGTTCTACCTAGACCTACTACAACACTGACAAAAAACTCCCTTATATTCGAGAGCAAAAATATTTATAATCACCTACTGTAACGGTTTATTTGCGCCACCCTGTACACCGTTGGCCATGGCATTGGAAATTCCTTTTCTAGCCGGTCTCGAGGCAAAGGAAAAAAGCTATCGACTTCGCTCGAGAACCTTTTGTCGTTTTGGGTGTCGTATGAACGTGAGAGTTCGATAGAAATTCTGGTAAACAGTGGCAATGGTACTGACGTCTTTGCATCGTTGTATGTTCCATATGGGATGATTTTGTTGTCGAAAAACCTCATAACATCTAAGGTCAGTAATATCAACATTTTTGAGTTGGCGATAGCTGACAATGATTTCCATAGGTTTTTTGTACCACCCGTACGATGCGTTTACAAGGCACCACCTGAGCAATTGTTTTTTACAACGATCTATTTTGAGAAACCAGGGCCGTCTTGTGCAAAATAGAGGAATAGCTGTACCTCAACACAGAAGCCGCAGCCTCAATAATCTGCAAGTGGTTTGTCGGCAGAGCACTAGGAAAACACCATATCATTAGAAAAAACGGCATTACACCTCACCCGGCAGTGGGATAAGTACAATACTAGAGTATTCTGGGACCCTCAGTGAGTACACGTTTGATTTTTCTCCCTCAGAGCGTGAAAGAAAGAAAAGGGGACCAAACCCGGAAATATCAGCTTTATCCTTTATCAAGTTACCTATTTGTCAGAAAGTATATGTTTTATGTAAATTCACTAATTCTTAAGAACTCAGTGTGATCTAAAAACAGCTGTTTCTAGATAATTCCAAGAGGTACCTTGTATTTTTTATGTGGTAGCTCGTACGTTTATTTATCAGCCCAGTCACTAGGTAGGGCACCAAAATATATAAATATATTTTGATTTATACCGATTCCTTCCGAGTGTAAGTCGAGATTATACAAATCTAAATTTCATACCGTGTGTAAAATATTCATTTTTATATTGTTCTTATATGCATTTTTTGTAATACACTTTATATGATTATTGGTATTTTCCATTCTGAACTGTTCTGTATTCCATTTTCCCCTCCCGTTGAAATTATTCAACTGGCCCAAAAAGAAATAGCTTCGAGTTTGAACACCTGAAAACACAAAAGAAAGAAACAAAATAAAACCCACGGCCCAGCTCTTTCCTCATCAAAGAAAGGAGTTGTCAGGCAGGTACGTTTCACTGGAAGTGGATAGTTTTCCAGGAAAGCGTTACAAAATTGGCGCCTCAACGTCAGGCGTTTCGAAAAAATATCTTTCGAATTGAATACATAATTAAGCTATTTTATTTCACCCTCAAACCTACCCATTTCCTTGGAAGACAGAACAGCATAGGAATCGCGTTTTTTCTTTGAATTCATTTTGAATGCTGACACACCGATTGCAGAACAAGTAATTTAATCTCCATTTAAATTGCAGGAATAATTTTTATCGCTTTGGGCGTTTATTGAAAAACATCGTTAGTTTTTGTGCCGTCTCAGCGGTTCTGGTCAATTTGCGGTACAGTTTTTTCGTTTTTTGTATCCAGAGAAGGTATAGAATTTTTTGGAAAATATAATTTAGATTAGAAAGCCAAGTTAGCCATATGTCGGGTGGCACATGACTTTGATGATGATGTTGATTTGATGGTGCAAATGTATACTTTTTGAGTTTTGCATTTCTATTGATTAACAGGGTGGCACAAATATTCGAAATAATTCGGATTTGATCTTGAATCAGTTTTGCTTATGAATGGTAGCTGATGCTGTGTATAGGTGCGTGATTGTGAAACAAATTCGCGTTTTTCCAATACTATTTTGGGGATTCGGTGGTCAGATAATTACGTAAAGTACTTTTACGTTTCTATTTCATAACGGTAGTTTTCTATGATTCGAATTAAATAGTGCTTTTGGGAAATCAGGTGATAGAGCCAATATCGTTCATTGTAAATTGAAATAATTTCGCAAGCAATATTTGTCACATGCTTGTCACGGTAATTGCTTACTGGTATCGAAGTTTTAGTGATTTTTGTATACAGACTCAGTAAAAGTTGATTTATTTGCCGAACGTCCCGTATAAGGGGTGATTCAAAGATGTCGTTTTGTTATGATATGGACCCACAGAACCTGAGAACACATGAAGTGAACTCTGAACTGAAGCTGAGGGGAGTTGCTACTAGTACTGCTGACATATGCCAGAAAAGGAAGTTCCTCAGGCGAAAATTGAGGAAGATGCCTCCAGGCCTGGCGTGGTCTATACACTGCAGAACCCTTCTTTTGAAGCGGAACAAACGGAAATCGACAACAGTATGACATCGCTCACCGAATTGGTGGACAGGTTCAATGGCTTGAATAACGAAGTGTACAAGAGAATCAAAAGCAGAGTGGCTCATATGAATGGTAGAGCCTGCGATTCCCACAGGCAGTGCTGAACAAGATAACTCCCGGGCAGTGTGCTGATTTCAATAGCGAATTTGGATGAAGAAGCTGATGAAACATACGAGAAGGTTTCGAAAGGAGCTCCTGCAACAAGTCCCTCACAGGCTGGCTGTGTCAGCGTTATCAACAAGCCATATCCGTTGCACAAATGGTCTTTGAAATTCGATGGCACCACATCACAAATATCTGTCAGTTCATTTTTGGAGCAGGTTAGTGAACTCAGCCAAGCACGTAGTTTGACAGGACAGGAGTTGTTCCGTTCTTCAGTGGAATTATTCAGTGGGCAGGCTTTGGTATGGTATAGACATGCCATCAAGAAAGTGAATTCGTGGGATGAGCTGGTAGCCCAACTCAAGAAAGATTTTCTGTCTCGAGGCCGGACAAAGAATTGAAGCAACAGATAGACCGTCGCAAGCAAGGAGAGGATAAACCCCGTCATTATTTACATAGCTGCTATGGAAAATTTATTCTACGTTTGATAAAGATGTCCCCAAAGAGGAAAAGTTAGAAATAATCAGGGAGAACCTGCTGCCCGATTATCACATGCACCTAGCTCTGCAGACTATAGGCTCCACTGAGCAGCTTGGTGAAGTGTGTCGAAGCTTGGAGAAGCGCTAACGTCATAAGAAGAGACGGACCGCACGGACGGCAAGAAGGCATGCGCTGCAATGGAACCTGACCTCGAGTGTCAAAATTATCCAGTAGATGTTGGCACTTTCGTGGTCCAGGACGTTCGAGAATCTCAGTTATGTCTCTGCGTTGCTATGGGTGTAAGCAGCTTGGACATATAAAACGTGAGTGTCCAGCAGTCAGGGTCAAGAAGAAACGTCCTGTATGTTATGGTTGTGGAAAGGATGGAGTGATCAAGCCCAACTGTCCGGATTGTTCAAAAAATGGAGTAGGAGGAGCTTCGAGGTAGGCCGACGTCCCTCCATTGTTCCAAAAGCCTACAGGTCCAGTGGTGTGTCGACTATAACAGCGGGAGCCCCGGCTGGGGACAAAGAGTCCAGGTTTTCTCCAGCGGATGGAGCGCATGGAAGCACCTCGTCAAAATTTTTATTTGGCAAGCCGATCAAATAGACGAACAGTGAATATCATTAAGAAACATTCCGCACAGTCGAGTTATAAGACAGTACTGCACTCAAACATGTTGATCGTAAAAAGAGGGATAACAGACCATATATTAAGGTATCAACTTTCGGTCTGAATTCACTCGCTACTAGATACAGGCTAGTCATTCCGTCATAGGTTGAAGGGACTATACTTAACCGTTATGTTTTGTCTATCTGCGCAAGCTAGTGAT
Source organism: Gonioctena quinquepunctata (assembly GCA_018342105.1). Classification (NCBI taxonomy): domain Eukaryota; kingdom Metazoa; phylum Arthropoda; class Insecta; order Coleoptera; family Chrysomelidae; genus Gonioctena; species Gonioctena quinquepunctata. The sequence goes on along the minus strand of JAFIRS010003214.1, from coordinate 125,805 downwards.
GAATTAAGCATCAGTACTGCCGATGGGACTTCGCAGGAAATAACTGGGTTCGTGATGTTACCTGTTCAAGTAGGACACATGTTGAAAATATTGAAGGTCCTCATTGTACCAGCTCTCTCTCATAGCCTCATTTTAGGTAGCGACTTCTGTACGATGTTTGGAGTTGTGATAGATTATGTTAATGATGCGTATTTCGTGGACGAGAATGGTATACTATTGGATTGTGTGCATGGTTGCCCGGATGTGTGCGAATTCCATCCAGCAGATGTCGTTCAGTCACGAGCTCAACTGGATGAACAACAGCAGGTCGCACTGGATGATGTTGTTGACAGGTTCAAGCAGTTATCTTGGGTGTCAGGTACGAGGTTAGGAAGAACCAACTTGATGGAGCACAGAATTGATACTGGTGATGCCGAGCCAGTGAAACAGCGTCATCACAATATGTCTCCTTATATGCTGGATATTCTTGGTAAGGAACTTGATAAGATGTTAGCTTTGGGTATAGTTCGCGAATCTTCGAGCCCTTGGGCATCTCCGGTCCTACTTGTGAAGAAACAAAATGGAGAAATGCGATTTTGTTTTGACGGAAGAAGGTTGAACAACCTCACGAAAAGGGATGCCTACCCTCTTCCTCACGTGGACCACATCCTGAATAAGCTCACAGGTGCTAGGTATCTATCAAGCATAGATTTGAAGGCCGCCTTCTGGCAGGTACCCCTTGAAGAAAAATCTTGTGAAAAAACTGCTTTTGTTATTCCATCAAGAGGTCTTTCGAATTCACGGTCATGCCATTCGCCTCAGTAATGCAGCGCAAAGCAGCAAAGGCTGATGGAGAAGGTGCTCGGATACAGCCTAGAACCGTTTGTGTTCGTTTATCTCGATGATATTATCATCGCAACCCCTAGCTTCGAGGAGCACATCAAGGTGTTGACAGAGGTTCACAACCGTTTGAGATCAGCGAATTTGACAATTAATATAGATAAGTGTGAGTTCTGTAGGTCGTCACTGAGATATCTGGGCTTCTTAGTGGATTCAGAAGGCCTGAGGACCGATCCTCAGAAGGTAACGGCGATGGTCAACTATCCTCGCCGAATAATGTGACCGAGCTGAAAAGGTTCCTAGGTTTATGTGGGTGGTATAGACGGTTCGTGTCATTTTATTCAGCGTTAACAGTCCCCATGACGGCTCTAACGAAAGGTAGGCGTAAGTCTCAAAAGCTGGAATGGACCGAAGAGGCTGATATTGCATTCAACAAATTGAAAGAATCATTAGTTTCAGCCCCTATTCTAGCTACTCCCGACTTTTCCAAGCTGTTTACGATCCAATGTGATGCATCAGATGTGGGTGTTGGATGTGTACTCACGCAGATGAATGGAAGTGAACAGGAAGTAGTGATTGCGTATGCAAGTAGGACCCTAACATCTTCCGAGAGGAAATATACAGTGACAGAAAAGGAATGTATGGCTGTATTATTCGGAGTTGAGAAATTCCGCTCGTATGTGGAAGGTGCCTCAAATTCAAGGTTATTACTGACCACTACAGCTTGCTATGGCTCAACGCCTCAAAGACCCATCTGGCCGACTTAGCCCGATGGGCGGTCAAACTACAACAGTTCGATATGGAAATCGAACACGAAAGGTTCGCTCAACGTCGTCCCAGATGCGCTGTCGAGAGCTCCCTAGAGGTGAATGTAATCGAAGTAGCTAGAACGGATTACCAGCATGATAATTGGTACCTCAAAATGTTAGATCAGGTCAATAAATCACCGGATAAATTTCCTGACTGGAAGATTGATGGTGGTATTTTTGTATAAACACGTTCCCCTCAGTTATGGTTTTCGATCTAATTTCCCAGAATGGAAGGTGATCGTGCCGAAAAGTAAACGCTCGGAAGTTCTTAAGAGTTTTCATGATGACCCCCAATCGGCTCATTTAGGAGTATTCAAGACCCTTAACCGTCTCAGAGAACTATACTATTTCCCCAGAATGCTTCAGGAAGTTAAGAAGTATGTGCGGAAGTGCAACGTCTGTGCAGCACAGAAGGTGGAAAACTCTGCGACCGGGTTAATGGGACAACCTAAGAAGGTAAATTTTCCATGGCAATATGTGTCCGTTGATATCCTAGGTCCACTTCCAAGATCAAAGGATGGCTTTTCGTATCTGTTAATGGTGTCCGATTACTTCACTAAATACAGTTTACTCCACCCTTGAAGAAGGCGACTGCTCCGCTGATAGAAGTTCTTGGAGGACCAGGTGTTTCTCATATCACGGGCTCCTCAAATTCTGGCCTGTGATAATGGTGTCCAGTTCACTGGACATGTGTTTAGGGTTGGCAGAAAGATATGAAGTAAAATATTCTACAACTGTAAATATCACCCCCAGGTCAATGCAGTTGAACGGGTGAATAGGGTTGTAGGTGCTGCTATTCGATCTTATCTGAAAGATAACGATCATCGATCGTGGGACCGGGAAGTTCACAAGATTGCGTTTGCAATTAGAACGGCGGTGCACGAGGTGACTGGGTACTCACCTAGCTTTCTGAATTTCGGACGGTATGTCCCATCCAAGGGCAGCTTTTATGGAAAAATTCAACCTCCTGGAGATATATCCTTCGAAGAAGATAGGAGTAAATATGGCGAAGAAATTGACAAGCTCTCAGATCTTTATTTGGATGTTAGAAGTCGTTTGTCTGAGGCATACGTCAAAAATTCACGCCAATACAATCTGAGGAAACGCCCTGGGGAAAATTATCAGATAGGAGATAAGGTTTGGAAGAAAAACCATGTTTTGAGTAATGCTGCAGAAGGGTTTGCCGAGTTGGCTCCAGCCTATATTCTTTGTACCGTTCATAGGGTGATATCACCATTGGTTTATCAGCTTGTTGATAAGGATGGTAAAAATGTTGGAAAATACCATATGAAGGATTTGAAACGTTATCGAGGATCCGAAGATGAGGATCAGTGACGGTTGTGATGCTATGGTATGAATGCGTGAGGCGTGAATGGTGGCCAGTGAAAGATGTGAGTGATTGAGCAAAACAATTTGTTGCTGTTGTTGTCTTTTTTTCTTTTTTCTTTTTTTATGACCAAGAGGGGGTGTGTAACGGTTTATTTGCGCCACCCTGTACACCGTTGGCCATGGCATTGGAAATTCCTTTTCTAGCCGGTCTCGAGGCAAAGGAAAAAAGCTATCGACTTCAGCTCGAGAACCTTTTGTCGTTTTGGGTGTCAGTATGAAGCGTGAGAGTTCGATAGAAATTCTGGTAAACAGTGGCATATCTGATCGGCGTCTTTGCATCGTTGTATGTTCCATATGGGATGATTTTGTTGTCGAAAAAACCTCATAACATCTAAGGTCAGTAATATCAACATTTTTTGAGTTGGCGATAGCTTACAATGGTTTCCATAGGTTTTTTGTACCACCCGTTACGTGCGTTTACAAGGCACCACCTGAGCAATTGTTTTTACACGATCTATTTTGAGAAACCAGGGCCGTCTTGTGCAAAATAGAGGAATAGCTTACCTCAACACAGAAGCCGCAGCCTCAATAATCTGCAAGTGGTTTGTCGGCAGAGCACTAGGAAAACACCATATCATTAGAAAAAACGGCATTACACCTCACCCGGCAGTGGGATAAGTACAATACTAGAGTATTCTGGGACCCTCAGTGAGTACACGTTTGATTTTTCTCCCTCAGAGCGTGAAAGAAAGAAAAGGGGACCAAACCCGGAAATATCAGCTTTATCCTTTATCAAGTTACCTATTTGTCAGAAAGTATATGTTTTATGTAAATTCACTAATTCTTAAGAACTCAGTGTGATCTAAAAACAGCTGTTTCTAGATAATTCCAAGAGGTACCTTGTATTTTTTATGTGGTAGCTCGTACGTTTATTTATCAGCCCAGTCACTAGGTAGGGCACCAAAATATATAAATATATTTTGATTTATACCGATTCCTTCGAGTCGTGAAGTCAGATTATACAAATCTAAATTTCATACCGTGTGTAAAATATTCATTTTTTTATATTGTTCTTATATGCATTTTTTGTAATACACTTTATATGATTATTGGTATTTTCCATTCTGAACTGTTCTGTATTCCATTTTCCCCTCCCCGTTGAAATTATTCAACTGGCGCCCAAAAAGAAATAGCTCGAGTTTGAACACCTGAAAACACAAAAAGAAGAAACAAAATAAAACCCACGGCCCAGCTCTTTCCTCATCAAAGAAAGGAGTTGTCAGGCAGGTACGTTTCACTGGAAGTGGATAGTTTTCCAGGAAAGCGTTACACTACCCAACCTCCTTAAAAACTTGAGAAATGCCTCCATATTTAGAAAAATACTTGAACGTGAACTCTTGAAGAGAGGTTACTATAGCCTGCATGAATATTACAGTGACAACCTGACCTGATTTATTCTAAAATAGTTCTTAAGTAATTTTCAAGTATTATTAAGTATCTTTACCTTTTATCTACCAAGAATGCTTATTCTGTGCTGCAACAAGCTTTCTCACATGATCGAGGTATTTAGAAGATTTAGAGACTATAATGTAATGGGTATTTTTAAACCCAAAGCATATTTTTTAAACGTGATTGACAATATTGTTTCCTTGACCTTGAATTTTACATTGAATGATTATGTAATTATAAGTGCCGGGTTTAACGATTTAATCAATAAAAAGCATGTAAACTTCAAAGATATTGCTACAGCTGAAAAAATGTTATAATACAAATGTAATACTCAACACTATCCCATACTCCTACGCTAATTTCTTTAATCATTCAATCTATAATTTTAATAGCCAAATGTTCTCATATTCTGCTTCACTGCAAGAATACCACTTCGGCTTGGTTACATGTATTGATGTTAATAATTGGAATGGGATCATGTTAAAAAGGAACCTTTTGAGTAAAATTTATTATGACCTAATTGATGGAAAACATTTGAAATCTAACTTAGTGCAAGTGCCACTTCTTGATTGTACTGCAAATGTAACTAAAGATTGTAGTGTAATTTGTCAATCGGAATCTGTTGTGGATTTTGATAGTGGAATGAATGTTCGATGCAGCAGCGCTGATGTAACACAAGTCAGTTTTTTAGGGGAAGAAACACAGAAAGATCACTCTCCCTAATGCTCTTAGCATTCAGTTGGTCAGAAATAAAATTGATGAACTGTATATTCACCTGGAAAGTTTTCAGTTTCCAAGTGTTGTTTGTCTGACAGAACACTGGTTAAGGAAACACGAAATAATTTATGTACCAGAGGTGCGTTCGATAATAGACTCCTAGAGTAGAGTAAAGTTTTTGAAGGTTTCTTAAATTTACTCTGGAGTTGAGTACTATTCATGTAATATTCGAACGGTGCGGAATTTATTTGGAGTTGTTTACAAGGTCCGAGTGACAGAAGGTTCTGACATCGGAAATATTGTTAAAAAAAACGAAAAATGACAAAAACAGTGAAAGTTGATGAAACGGAGGAAAATATTGTTGACAATAGCAGATAACTTTTCTAGAATCTTGTTCGCCAATTGTAAATTAAATGTTAGTATTTATAGTAGGGGATGACAATGGTAGATTCTAATGTCATGTGATGCTTTTGAAGCAGCTTTATTAAAAATAGGTCCTAGGTTAAGAATTCGAGTGGGACAGTATGAACTTGGCAGACCAAGATTATAACTATTATCAGTGAACAGTATTAAACACTTTCACATAAATAATCTCAATCTTGGGTTGCCTGTGAGAGTGTGAGACACAGCATAAAGAGGTTTTCCGTCCCCCAGAGTTGTGTCAATTTTGTGGAGTTAAATAAACCCAGCTATTTTGTAGAGTTACGAGAGTTAACTCGGTAGCGAATACTCGGGTCTTTTTGAACGACAGTCTTATAGTAAAATATACACAACTTTATGATTTTCGAACGCTATTTAGTAAAGTATACTCGATGGAGTTAATAATCGAACGCACCTCAGGCTATACCATATTAACTAAATTTTGTAGATTGAAGTCCATGGGGGGACCTTAATCTTAGTCAATGATACCTTTAGTAAAAATATAAAATGTGATGATATGTGCAAATATAACCACCTCATTGTGGAGAAAGCTTTTGAGTTTTCTGTTATGTCATGCTGTGAGCTTCATTTGTATATTATGTGTATTTATAGATCACCTTGTACATGGTAGTTTGGAAATGCTCTTAGGTCAATTTCCACCTCATTCTCAAATAATTTTAACTGGAGATCTTAATATTGATTATTTTGGCGAAATGAGTAGCTCATTGAAAAGTTTAATGTTATGCTTCAATCCGAGTATGCATGTCTCAGAATCAACCAGATTCTCTAAATATACATCACTATACTTGATTATGTATCTTCTAATATAAAAAACGTTTCCTGCAGTGTCCATAAGGCTGCTTTATCAGACCATGAAGCAGCCATGAGTTTAACTTTAACTTGCCAGCCTCAAAATCAACAAAGAGGAACGGAGAAAAGAAATTTCCACTCTTTTCGACGCCTTTGCATAAATTCCTGGGAATTTCCAAGGAATATTCCAATTGATCACTTTAGTAAACATTTTTAATGAAGCCTTTCCCATCGTTCAGGTTAAAAAGAAATCTAAAAAGAATTGTATCACCAAGGCTTTAAAAACATCATCAAGGAACAAGCGCTCATTACACTACCTCAGAAAGTTTTTTATGGATAACAAGATTTTTATGGATAACAAGTTTTTTATTGAGTACTTTAATCGTTACAGTGAAGTCTGCAAAAAAGCTAAACTATAGTGAGAAATTAAATAACTCAAATAATAAGTCTAGGGAAACATGGTCAATAATTAATGATCTTCGGCAGACTAACACCAAAGATTATAACAACCTCCAGTTGTCTCCAAATGACCTTAACGAGTATTACTGTCCCAAATGACCTTAACGAGTATTACTGGGAGGGATCTATTTGCCAAAATAAAAACTAATGGAAACTATTCAAATTATTTACATAAAATATTAGTACCAGAAACATTCTTTTTCTATCCTTCTGATTTGCTCGAACTAAAAGAGACAATTTTGGATATAAAAAATAAACATTCCTCAGGCTATAATAACTTATCAGCAAAAATTTTCCGATAACTCAATGATTCAGCTTTAAATTCCCTAGTTGATGCTATAAATGCATCATTTTCAGATGGAGTATTTCCAGATAAGGGAGGAGAAATTGACAATCCCTTCAATTTCAGGCCAATATCACTTCTACCCACGCTGTCAAAAATAATCGAAAAGCATAAAATATTGGTTCCAAACCAGTTTGGATTTAGTAATGATGTAGGCACCAGCGATGCTCTTTTTGGGTTCTTACTCATAGAAGAGTATGCGCTTGAGACGATCTTCGAAGTATAAGCATCGAATCATCGACACTCCAGATTTCAAAGTTCCTTTCATCACCTACTAACAAGTAAGTGACTTGAACCATTTATAATCATAAATTAAGTAAGAAGCATAAATCGAATATAATTTGAAGTATCTACAAATTTTAGACGCCATCTTAGCGTCACTCACGTGCTACTTCAAATAATTGAATATAATTCTCACTTGTCGTAATAGGAGGATTGTAACAAACGGTCCAAACTAAGGGTAAAAATGGGGGATGAAACCCCCGGTAAACCCGGGGGTAGTTCAAATCAAGATATCATTTCAACATATAAAAAATTAATTAATGAATCACCTACTACCAGACAAGCGGTGAGCAACCTGCTTGAGTTTTCACGTGTTCAAGATTTCAACCCACAAATATGCAATAGCATAGTATCAGAAATAGACGTTAACGATGAGTTTATAACAGAATTTAATGATTCAGTAGAAAAAGGATATTTTAGTTTTAGAGATTTAGTAACAAACAAAGATTCTTTTCAGAAAATGGAAGTGAAGGATAGTCAAGTAATGGCTGGCCCAACAATCAACATTAATATTGATTACAAATACGAAATAAACGACTTTGGACCATATAATATATATGTTGAGTCAGAAGACAGTAATATAGGATATTTATCAAATTTAGCGGTAGGGAAGCTTTTTCATCAGTCGGTCTGCTATAATCCAGACGAAATAGAAAGAAGGGGAAAAACAGATTAATGCTAAATTTCAAAAAAAAGGAAGAAGCTAATAAATTAATCGAAGATAAAATATTTCTCAATTTACATAAGCTTAAAGTATCGATAGGTTAATTGGGATAATTAACCTAATGACATCCAAAGTTATTGTCAAAGATATTGATTTAAACTTCACTGAAGAAGATTTAAAAGACAACATAAAAACATTAAACAATAACAAAGTAGTACACGTTAGAAGACTTAAAAAAAAATACAAATAATGATGGATCAACTAATTTTAAAGATATACCGGTTATTCTCATTACTCTTCGAGGTAAAAAACCCCCATCTAAAGTATATATATATACTCTTGTGCGTTTGAAACTTACACTCATAACTCTCCTGTAATCCAATGTCATAATTGCTTAAGATATGGCCACACCAAGGCTCTCTGCAAAGGCAAAACCAGATGCCCCAGATGTGCGGAAAATCACGAAAAAGAAACCTGTAACAAAGATAAAAAATCTTGTTTATATTGTAATGGAGACCACTTAACGAACGAACCAGAAACAAATTTCAAAAATCGAATATGTCCTGAATTCACCCGACAAAAAAGGATAAAAGAAATTATGGGGGAAAGAAATCTAACATTTTATGAAGCATCTCAGTTAATTCCATCATATAACAATAATAATAATCAATCAAATAATCATCACAACTTCAACGGAAGCGATTTTCCTGTACTACCTGAAATCAACAATTCATATATCGATAATCAGTCACCAATATCAAGAAAAAGCCCAAAAAATTCTCAAACATACAATAAAATTACCAGAAATTTCACATCAATTCGCAGCTCAGATAACTTAAAAAATAAAAACATAGAACACAGACCATTTAAAAGAGGGTATGAAGATGAGCATAAACAATGTTTGATCCAACAGGATGGACACAACAGAGAATCTTCAACTAGTACTCCTATATATAAATTTTCTCTTGGAAACTCTACATCAGTGGAGTTTACAAGGCAAAAAATGAGAGACGACTTAGGTCAGCTATATAAAAAATATCCACAAATATTTCTTGAAATCATAAAGGAACTAGTTCCATTTTATAACAATATTACATTTTCAGACGAGGAAAACTCCTTGTTTAACAGATGAAAGTCATAAACTGGAACATTAGAAGTTTCAATTCAAATAAATCAAATTTACTTAATATTATTGACACAAACAATCATAACGGACATAATATGCTTATCCGAAATTTGGGCTAAACCAAATTCGGAAATCATTATCAAACATTACAGATCCATATCTCACAAGAGAGAAGATGGAAAGGGGGGCACAGGGATCCTAAGAAAAAACGGAATTAGATTTGAGGTTACCTCAAATAAATTTCAAATACCTAACAGAGTAAACTTAATTGGAATTCAAATTAAAGACATTCATATAATCTCCATTTACATTCCACCTGACATTTCAGTAGATTCAAATTTTTGGAAACAATTCACAAGATACGAAAAGTTTATTATCTGTGGGGACTTCAATTGCCATCACAAGAATTGGGGAAATTTGTATAATAACAGAGGTGGAAAAGAATTAAATTCTATAATAGAGGAAGGAGAGATGATAATTAACAACGATATGCAACCTACGGTGTTAGCTCTGAAATCTATAAGCGTCATAGATCTCATGATTACATCCCCAACAATATTTCATGAAGTAGGATATTGCACAACTGCAGGCAACACTTTTGGATCAGATCATTTTCCCATACTTATGGAAGTCCGAATCTCTCCAACAGAGGAAATTCATAATCAGTCGATGCCTAATTCAGATATAAGATACAACCGTCATAAAATTGATTGGATAAAGTTTGAGCAGATAATAGGAACTATAGCAATAAACTCTTACGATCAATTCATTTTTGCAGTAAATCAAGGTATAGAACAGAGTGCTCCTAAAATAGATAACAATCGCAAATTTGAAAAGTTATCAATACCCCCATGGTGGGACGAAGAATGCCTGGGAATCATAAAAAAAGAAAACAAAAATTCAAGGAATACAAAGAAAATTCTAATCAGCAGAATTATATAGAACTTAAAGAAGAGATTGCTAAATCCAGGAAAATATTCAAAAAAAAGAAATCCAAATCATTTAAACTATTTACAGAATCTCTCTCAAGAGAATCGGACATATCCATGGTGTGGAAAAAAAAATCTTTTCTAGTCCTTTTTACAGAAACCATCATTCGGAAATATTTAAAAAAGACTCTAAACAGTTTTACGAGGAGCTTCTCAACAAATTTTGTCCAGTTAATGTCCAGAATCAATCAGTAATCATTGAAAATATAGAATCAAATATAGACAAAAAAATTAGCGAGTCTACAGAGTAAATCTCTTAGAATTTGCATGGGATTGATGAAAACATCACCCAATAATGCTATTTTAGTTGAGGCAAATCAACATCCCATAGATATTAAACATAATGTTATATCTCTCTTTCATATCCAAACAATTATCTATCAAACACAATCCAATTACAAAAAAAATTCGGGAATTTAAAGAGATTGCATCACTTCCTTCAAATAAATCCATCATTAAAAACAGCATACTATCTACAGTATCGGAAAGTATTTATCTTGGGTACGGTGGTTTCATGAGAGCGTAAAGAATAGCTTGCTTTATGTTAAGAGAGCATTACAATTTCCCCTCGGCTCGCTCGAGGAAGGGATATCGACGTAGGAGAGTCAGGGCGGTCAGCTCAGGACGTCAGTATCATACCAGCAGCAGTTGGGAGAATGTGTGCGCTGCAATGAAGAAGAATTATTGACGATAATTTCACTTCAGATAATTTGAACAAATTAAACTGAATCATTGATTCAATTTAATCTGTCGGACGACAGGTAGATCAAAATATCTTTGGTGCCGTGGTGGCCGCGAAAACAAAAGAAATTTCTCAAACATAAACAAAAGCAAACGATATTTCTGTAAGACAATAAAAACAAAAAACTTATTTCTAACAGAAAAACAATTATTTCTTGAATGGAGAGAAAAAAAAAATTTACAAGAAAAGAACAAACCACCATTTTGGGCCAAACAATAGCCGAATCTATTGTACTTTCTCTGCGGTTGTGTAAATAGGTGGCATGTTTCAAAAGGTAATAATTGTCACGATCTTGTGTTTTCGCAACCACGGCTCGGCAAGCTGTGCGCTGTCGCATTGCCACGTGGTCAGTTAATGCCTCGGGTGGGGTAACAGGAGGGGCGCACACCAGTGCGTCCCTCTTGTTTATGTGGTATTATCATATCATTGCGTTCCTTGTTGCTCGTGTAGATTTCTGTCTATACCCCAGATACAATATTTCCGATAGTGTATATGCATCAATCATAGAATCCCTGAATCCCCCTTTTAATCAAATACTCTCTTTGAACGATAACCATATATTCTCATTTCCATTAGACATGTATCACTACAATTTTACATCATCGAAAATATAGGTTTTGGGAAATCTGATAAAATATTCAGCTACAATAACATCAAATTTATGAGCATAATAAAAGATAAGTGGCCTAACTATAAAACAATATTCACAGAGGGATCCAAATCAGATGAAAAAACATCGTTTGGAATATTCATCCCACACAAAAATATTGAAAAGGGAGGGACTATTCATAAAGAATCATCCATATTGATGGCTGAACCCACAGCAATATACTTTTCAATGGTATTAATTAGGAATGATCCTGACAAATATATAATCCTTTCAGACTCCAAAAGCGCAATTATAGGCCTAAAAAATAAATTCAGCAAGGTTAATGTTAATATCTGGTATAATAAAATAAAAGAAATGTGGCTTGAACTTCAAAAAAGCAATTTTTATATAAAAGTGGGATGGATCCCAGGACACATAAACATTGAGGGAAATGAGAAAGCTGATCTCATTGCCAAACAAGCTACCATTCCATTCAAAATTAATTCCAATCAACATAAGGATTTATTACCCTACATAAAGGAGAATAATAAAAATAAATTTCAACAATATTGGGATGAAACTTCTGAAATTTAAGGTATGAGATACTATGATATTCAGCCAAGAACTCAAGACAAACCATGGTTTTTCACTTGCCAATCTATCCCGAGAAAATCCTTCACTTCCATAATAAGACTCCAAATTGGACCCTGCTGCCTTCCGGCGCATTTGTACAAAATAAAAATCAAAGACTCCAATTTATGCGAATGTGGTAAAATTGGAGATATCAATCATTTTCTTTTTGAATGTGAGAACAATAAGCACAATGTGGATGAACTCTACTCTGAATTGTTAAAAATAGGATTCCAAACCCCATATACAGATAAAACAATATTAACAAACCCAAAGTTTGACATTATCAAAATACTAAACAAATTTTTATCAAATAGCAATATAAAAATTTAAACCCCAACATGATACAATCAAATTATATTCCATTTGAACATGTTCGGAAATTAATAAGTGTAACTTACATCCATTCAACAATATTAATATACCTATCCAATACCCTATCATATATTCAAAGACATCCAAAACAAGTATACCTAATCTGGTGAAATTGACACCGAAGGGAGTCAGAAAACCAAGAAACCCAACAGAAGAAGAAGAAGAAATCTTAGAATGCTTATACATCAGTTTGAACGAGGGTGAGGCCGCTGCGGCAGTTTTTTGTGACTTAACTAAAGCATTCGACTGTGTGAGTCATGAAATATTGCTACAGAAGCTCCAAATTTACGGCTTTTGTGGCACTTCACTAAATTGGTTTGATCTTATCTCGTGGCAGAATGCAGAAGTCTCACTGGGGGGCGAAATTTCTGAAGACAGTGTGGTGGGATGTGGGGTACCCCAAGGTTCAGTGCTTGGTCCAATTCTGTTCCTATTATTTATTAACGATCTGGCACATGTTGAGATAGACGGACAGATAACTTTCTTCGTAGATGACACCACCATTATTTGGCACAATTCCGAGGTATCAAACTTGAACTCCACCATAAATAAGGACTTAGAAAAAATTAAAATGTGGTGTGATAGTAATTTGCTGACTTTAAATGTGATTAAAACTAATATCTTGACACTGTGGAAATCAATAATGTGGATGTGAGTAAATTTTTAGGAATACACATACATAATAAATAAGCTTACTTTCATTGGACACATTGAAAAACTTGCCAAAAAAATATCATCGGGCTGCTTTGCGTTGAGAACAATTTCCAGGGAATTGTATTGATTGTACTGAGACAAATAATAAATTGAAAAAAGCTCTGATAACAAACCATACTGTTTTTGGCATTGAATGCCCCTGTTATAAGAGGCATCTTGAGTTAGAAGCAAAGAAAACAAAGAAGGCGTAGCAATTAACTCGTTCATCTTCAGACCAAAATGTAAAAGGAAACATATATACAGTGCTTCTCAAAAGTCCCTTCCACCCCTCTTATTTTTGGAACGATTATACATAAACAAGTGAAATTTGGAAACTGAATATTAAAGGTTGTAAACTTCCCTACTAGTGATGATAGATGATGAAATCGTGAAAGATGATGTCAAAAGGCCATTGTGACCAATAATTTTAAATGGAACCCTACGGCAAGCGACACCTCTTTTAAAAGGTATCGAAAAAACCTATTCAATGATACTAATTTTGTTTGTGTTTATGGCAGTTTTGGCAACTCGCTTTTAAAAAACGCAAAGCTGTGATGAATTAAATCAGTTAATACTAAAATTCCAAATTCAAGCTTCGCCTCTGGATAGTTGTCAAATAAGCTGACGTTTTCGTTAGTCTCCCTAATTCAACGTTTTTGTAATTGTGCAAGTTTTTGTACATTTAATAATTTGTGTATTGTTGATCGAACGTTTAACTGTTTTAGCAGCTTTTAGTACTTTTAATATTTTTGTACATTTTAATAATTTGTTAAATTGTTGTGAGCCGAACGTTTAAGTGCTTCAAGAAGCGAAATGGTACGTGCTTTAGGTGATAAAGTGGCAGCGATCCTAATTTTTAGTGAAACTGGACAAAATATTCATGCAGCAGAACGCATTTTTAATGAGAGGTTGCCCGATCGCCCCGTTTCGAGGGAGCTTCTTCGTAAGTTTGAAACAACGGGTAGTATTAATGATGCGAAACGATCTGGCAGACCACAAATTTATGATGAGAAAAAAATTGATATACTGGCAGAAGTAATAGTTAATCCTACTTCTTCAACAACTCACATTGCATCTACCTGTGAAGTCAGTGGAAGTACAGTACACAGGGTGTTGAAAAAAAACAAATTTCATCCATACAAATTGAAAATGGTTCATCAACTCTAGACGTTCCCCAGACCAAGACTAGAATTTTGTGAAAATATGGAAACTAAAATTAACCAACAGCCAGACTATGTCAAAACAATTTGTTTTAGTGACGAAAGTACTTTCTATCTAAATGGAAATGTAAATACACAGAATGTGAGGTATTGGAGTGACGCAATCCTCACCTGTTTCAGGAAACACATACCCAATTTCCCCAGAAGGTGAATGTTTGGGCAGGTATCCTGGGAAACCACATCGTCCTCTTTTTAAATACTAATTTAACTGGTGAGGTTCATCTGGAGCTGTTGCAAAACGCAATAGAACCGTAATCCTTGAAATTTTGGAAGATAATCCAGAAGAATTCGGCAATTTGGAAATAACATTCCAACAGGATGGCGCCCTCAACACTATTACGTGCAGTAAGACGGTATTTGGATGAGGAGTATCGTGGTAGATGGATTGACGACGAGGTATAACGGAATGGCCAGCTCGATCACCGGACCTCACACCTTTGGATTTTTTCTGTGGGGGTACCTTAAATCGAAGGTTTACGCCACTGAACCTGAAAATATTAACGTTTTAAAACAATGTATTGTTGCAGAATGTGAGGCTGTTTCCGCAGAGACATTTGCAAAAGTACGAGAAGAGTTTAAAAATAGGATATTTCACTGTCAGGAAGTAAATTGAGGTCACTTCGAGCAATTTCTTTAATTAGATACTGATTCTTAAATCTTTAATTAATATCATACTGAATGGAATTTAAATTTCAATGTTTACTAATGAGCCATTAAAACTGCCATAAACACAAACAAAATTAGTATCATTGAATAGGTTTTTTCGATACCTTTTAAAAGAAGTGTCGCTTGGAGTAGGGTTCCATTTAAAATCATTGGCCACAATGGCCTTGTGACGTCATCTTTGACGATTTCGTCACCTATCATCACTAGTAGGGAAGTTAACCTTTAATATTCAGTTTCCAAATTTCACTTGTTTATGTATAATCGTTCCAAAAATAAGAGGGGGGGAGCGGACTTTGGAGAAGCACTGTATATGTCTTTTTCATCAAAATGTTGGCAGTGTTTCAAATTGTATAAATAATGTTAGTGTAATAGTACAAGAGCTCAAGGTACACCTCATTGCCCTTGGCAAACAGAAGACAGTTTGGAAGCATTCCATTTAGAAAATTATAAACTAATCTCATCTTTCTGTCGCAAAAATCAAGGGGCACATGGTGGAGTAGCCTTAAATGCCTTAACACTATTGAATCCTTTAATAAGGGATGACATAAATCATTTAAGTGAAGAATATGTTTTTGAATGTTGTGGTGCTAAAATAAGAATCGATAATATCCACTATATCATTTGTGTAGTGTACCAGCAACCAGTATTGAATATTATCTCGGAAAAATAGATCTTCTTTTAGAAAGAGCCACCAAAGGTGATAAATGTGTTCTGGTTGCTGGAGATTTCAACATAGACATGCTAAACATTACAAAAAATTAAAGGCACATACACCTAGTAACCAATCTGCTGAATTCCTATAATATGATATTCACATAGATGAACCAACTAGAGTTACCATGCTCAGCGAAACATGTCTAGATAATATATGTGTTCCGAGCACAATAACTTTTTCTTTGAGGAAAGTTCGTATTGAATCATTGAAAAAACCAAAGTGGATATCAGAGAATGTTACAAATGCAAAAAATACACTTAACTTACTATCAGAAATGTACTTCCTCAAACAAATAACAAACCATGAACTGAATGAATACAAAAAATATTACTGCAACTTGCTATTGTCAGAAAAGTAAAAATTCTATGGTGAAAAAATTGTTCAATCTGATAACAAATCTAAAACAGTCTGGTCAATTGTGAACTCAGAACTAGGTAAGTCAAAAAACAGGAATAACCTTTCGATGGAATAAAAACTAACAATGAGTTGGTAACAGAACCAGGTGTCGCTAGTAATATATTCAATGATTACTTTCTAACTGCTGCCTCTCGTCTCATAAGTGATAATACTGCAAATAATTTCGACATTTACCTTGTGCAAGAATGTTACAACACGATTTACCTATCAGAGAAAACCCAAAATGAAGTTTTAGAAGTGATAAATAGTTTGAAGAACAAGTATTCATCAGGAGATGATGAAATAAGTAATGTTTCACTGAAGAAGATGAGTCAATATATTTTAAGGGTGCATTTGAAAACTTGAATTCTGTCAGTAGCTTTCAATGAATCAGGCAGTTTGTTATATAGTTTCAGTTCCAAGTAAGAAGGTGAATTGGTCGTTATATTATATTTGTGAGGCTTTATGTGGAAATCATTATGATTTCTCGTATTTACGTTATGGTAAGAGGAATTGCGAACATATTTCGACTTATTTATGTGTATGAATACACACATTTCAAAAATGAAAATATCAGGAAAATTTAGGATCTCAATACGCTTGTACAAATCCCTGCAGGAGGTTCGCTGATTAACGCCCGCTAATATCCGTATGATCTTTTTCTGTGCAGTAAATACTTTTGGAGAAAAGGCATACGCCATATCTGATTCGTGATTCAATATGTGCATAATAATAGTTCAATAATTGATTGGTGGTCAAAATTCTGAATGAATCTTTTAGACAAGACATCTTTCCCACAAATCTGAAGGTTGCAATTGTTAGACCATTGTTTAAAAATAAGGGCAATCCACTTTTAGTCGAAAATCATAGACCAATTAGCTTACTTTCATCTTTTTCTAAATTGTTCGAAATTATCATCTGCAGAAGATTCGTACCATTCTTGAGTGCAAATAGAGTGATGACAAATAAGCAGCATGGATTCCAGAAGGGAAAATCTACCACAACTGCCATTTTCACTTTTATTGAGAGGATCCTTCATTATTTGGATAATGGTTGTATTGCTCATGGTATATTTCTGGACCTGTCGAAGGCTTTTGACTGTGTGTACCATGAAATTCTTCTGAACAAGTTATATAAAATGGGCATTCGCGGAGTAGCACATGACTGGTTCACTTCCTATCGTTCAAACAGACTACAAACAGTTTGCGTGAGGCATAATACAAAGTCATATTTCTCAGAAGAGAAAACAATCACTATGGGTGTACCATAGGGTAGCGTACTTGGTCCGATCTTGTTTATCCAAAACGAACTGTATTCTTTTCCGACATGGCAGAAATACTTCAGTGTTCCATTAATCTTTATGAGAAACAAATACCACAGGCCAACAAAACAAACTTTCTTGGTATTACTATTGATGAAAACATGTGTTGGTCAGAACATGTGAAACAATTGTATGGTAGACTTAGTAGAATTTGTTACGCACTCAAAGAACTGAAAAAGGTTGTAGATCCTGAAACTCTTAGAACAGTATACTTTGGACAATTCTACTCAGTTATGTCATACGGAATCCTTTTTGGGGGTGGTTCGCACAGTCAAGTTGTCTTCGCAATTAAAAAAAGAATGATTAGAATTCTGGGAAATCTCAAAATAGGTAAATTGTGTAGAGGAAAATTCAAATCTTTGAACTTGTTGACTTTATCAGGCATATTTTTTTCTGAATGTGTAAATTTTGTTTTCAAAAATAAGTATTTTTTCGATGATGTATTGTCTACTCATTCTTTTGATACAAGGCACAAAGATAATCTTACGTTCCCTCTACATAAGACCACTCTTCTTGAAAAAGGCAGTTTTCATAAGTGTATAGAATTCTATAATATGCTTCCTAGCAAAATGAAGGAGATGAAAAACCTCTCCAATTTCAGGCGAACAATTAACAAATACTTAATCTGCTCGGAACCATATAAAATTGAGGATATAAACCAAAGAATTTTTGCCCAGTCTTAGTTTCAGTTATAACGTTAGATCAATCATAGTTATAGTGTATATCTCAATGTAACTAATAATGGAATCTGTGATTTATTTCATGGTGCTGTAGGTTTTGCCGGGTTTTCCTACAGTTTTGAAATGCAAATGCGCCACCTCGCTCAAAAGAAGTTGCCCCGGTGCACAATCGAAAATACAATCAAATAATTGCAAATTCCATTTTTTTCTTTTTATGCTTTGTATTATTGTAATAGTTGTACTACCAAAAATTAATGGATATCTTAACACCATTTAAAATTGATAATAATTTAGTCAGGTGGCCAACAAGAGTCACAATCAACAGTATAACTATCATAGATCATGTTCTCACGAATTTTACTAACGACGCTTACCGCATTCTCGTTCAATATTGAAACTCCAAAACTGAAGCCACAATCTCATTATAAAAGAAATTTTAATGATATATCAATTGCCAACTTCTCAAGTGATCTATTGAATGAAGACTGGTCTGGTATCTATGCGAATATCGAAGTAAATCTGGCATTCCAGTCTTTCATGGATATATTTTTATACTACTTCAATATTCATTTTCCTTTGAGGAAAAAATAT
This sequence comes from Gonioctena quinquepunctata, assembly GCA_018342105.1. NCBI lineage: Eukaryota > Metazoa > Arthropoda > Insecta > Coleoptera > Chrysomelidae > Gonioctena > Gonioctena quinquepunctata. The sequence goes on along the minus strand of JAFIRS010003214.1, from coordinate 106,971 downwards.
ATAACAAATGATACAAGTAGCAAATGGGTGAATAATGAAGTATGACAATCCAGTGAAAACTAAAAAATCTTCATTTCCTTTCCCAGTCTGTCCCTGAAATGAAACCACTTTATATTCAACAGAAAAAAATCCATGTCAGTTTAGTGAAATCCACCAAAAAAAAGTATTTCCAAGGTAAAATCACCAACTCTGATAATCCCACTAAATTAGCATGGCATATTATATCGAAACTCTCAAACAAAGAAAAGGTGCATAATAACATATCAATAAGGAATGAAAACGATGAATTGATAGAAGATCCAACTTCAATTGTAAATAGTTTCAATCATTTTTTCAGAGATGCTCCACTGAATATTATAAACAAATCCCAGAATTCCACAAACTTGTCCAATCCAATAAAAACAAATTTTTCAAAACAGTTTTCACTGCTACCTTATAACCAAGATGAATTATACAAGCTCTTACTGACAAAACTAAAAAACACCTACTCATCTGGATTTGATGAAGTTCCAGGGTTTCTATTAAAAAAAAATTTTGCCACTATAATCTCACCTTTAACATATCTGATAAATATTTCATTTGTACGGAAAATTCTGTACAGGAATCTTCCCGAATTTCATTAAAAATGGGAACGGAATTACTATTTAATGAAAACAACATCATATCCAAAACCAATATGGTTTCCAGAATTCAAAACTGCCGATGCATTCATTCTTTATATTCAACGCTTTTTAATTCAATTACCAGTGGCGAATGCCCTATTGGGGTCTTTTGTGACCTCAGTAAGGCATTCGACTGTGTTGATCACGAAAATCTTTATGAAAAACTCCATAACATTGGCATACAGGGAAATGCACTGAATTGGCTGAAAACATTTGTCTCAATGCGGAAGCAATGTGTCAGTATCATCAATGTTAACAACAATGTGAAAAAGCTATATACATCCAATTATGTAGAGATTAATGTTGGTGTCCCACAGGGCTCAGTATTGGGCCCAATACTTTTTTTATTATATGTGAATAATATCGAATCCATTTCTACAGATGCTCATTTCACACTATATGCTGATGATACATCACTGGTTATATCAGATAAAATCATAATCTACAAATCAAAGGTAACTTAATCCTGCAAAATCTGAACACCTGGTTTAAGAAAAATTCCCTATATTTAAATAATCAAAAAACACACCTAATAAGATTTCATGCTAGACAAAAAGAAGTTGCCAGTTTCAACTTGAAAATTGGAGATGATGAAATTTCACCATGTTCTACGGTGAAGTTTTTGGGTGTTCACTTGGATGAATTTCTCAGCTGGAAAACTCATTGTGGAACAATTATATCAAAACTGAACTCTATGAATTATCTCTCTCAGAAACCTTCAGCCACATTCTAGACCAGAAACAACTAATTATGCTGTATCATGCCCAAGTTGAATCCCGCTTCTGTATGGTATTACTTTCTGGGGAGCATCCTCCTCATGCAAAGATGTTTTTGTCGCCCAGAAAAAAATTATAAGATGTATAGCAGGAGTCTCAAGAAGTACAAGCTGTAAAAGTCTTTTTTAAAATTTTAAAATACTAACATTACCTTGCCTGTATATATTTGAATTATGTGTTTTTATATATGACAACCGAAACTGTTTCATAAGAAATGAAAATGTGCATTCTATTAATACTAGGTGTAAGACAGACTTTCATGTGCCATTATGTAAAAATGCACTGACTTATAATTCCCCAAATGTAATAGGGCTCAGATTATTCAATTTGCTCCCCCTTGAAGTGAAAAACTGTAGTACTATCCACAGCTTCAAAATTACACTTAAGTCCTTCCTTCTGGAAAATAATTATTACTCCCATCAGGAAATGATAGTATAATAAAATAATGAATGTGTTACTCTTAGTAAACTGTCTTTTTATTTTAAGTTCTATTTTAAGCCTTTTTATGACTAGTCCTACACAATGTACCTTTTGATTGTCTTACAGGATAATAAAATATTTATTATTTATTTATTAAAGAGTCTTCTTGCATTAGGGAATTAGTGACGACTTGTACTATACAAATTGTAAAATTTGTCTCTGGTATAAAATAAAATTCTATTCTATTCTAATTAGAGTCCGGTGCGGTTAGAATGGCATATCTCGCACTAATTGAAAGTCCCTTGAGATATGGTATTCCATTCTGAGGCAGTTGTAGGCTATATTTGTTTTCTACCAAATTTTTGCTACAAAAAAGGGCAATCCGGTTTATGTATGGTATAGAGAGAAGAGATTCTTGCCGGCCAATATTTCTGAATCTAAATATATTAACCCTTCCTTCTATATATATATATATATATATATATATATATATATATATATATATATATATATACAGTAAAAACCGAATATAACGACATCGTTTATAACGACAGATCGGTTATAACAACCGAATGGCAAGGTCCTGGCTGAATCTATATAAACTAATAAGTACAGATACCGCCTATAACGACATCGGATACAGCGACATATCGCTTAAAACGACGAAACTTTATCGATATTCATCGGCTATTCATCGGCTATAACGACCAACCGTTTACCTATTCCAGCAAAACAAAACATTACGAACAATTTTCACCTTTATACTAATAATATGAAGGAATATTTTGCTATAGAACATCTTTCCCGCTCTTTGCCATTTGACCTTGCATGTTTTACGACTTATTCAGTGCGATAGTTGACCGCGTGAATTACAGGTTGATTTTAAAACTTTTGGTTTAGATCGTGTGATTACGCGTTACTATGTCGCAAAAAAGAAATAGGAAAGTGTTTAATATTGAAGAAAAATCACATATTATATGGAGATTAGAAAATGGCGAGTCAAATAGTGAAATTGCAAAGGAATGTGGAGTCTCACACTCTACGATATCGATTTGGAAGGATAGAGATAAATAAAATAGAAGCTCTTTTCGAGAACAACTCTTTGAAAATTAAACGATCGAGGACATCTGAACATAAAGTTATTTGAAAACAAGTTCTTATGCATAACCTATCCCCATACTACAAACAGACATAATATATACATGCATTCTTGCGTATATTGCTTATAACAACTATCGGACATAACGTCCGAAGTATACGGTCCCTTCAATGTCGTTATATCCGGTTTTGACTGTATATATATATATATCAGATCACAGATAGCGACACCTATAATCTGTATTTTGAAGCTTAGACCTGTCATCGTGGAATTTTGAAGACACGAGAATTCGTGCAACATCAATAGGTCACCGACAGATGCCAGCATAGACCAACCCACGATACCAATAGTCGTACTCCTATTTGCGTTCTCATATATATATATATATATATATATATATATATATATATATATATATATATATATATATATATATATATATATATATATATATATATATATATATATATATATATATGTTAGAAAGTGTGTGTATTGTGTTCAAAAAGTATAGAAATGCAAATAATAATATTATTCATGACACTAGGCTCATAACATTCCACTACCAATTCCATCTACAAGTCAAATAAAAAAATCATTTATTTATAATGCAAAAAAATGTTTAACCACCTACCAAGTACCATTAAAAACACTAATAATTTTAAGACTTTTAAAAGAGAAGCCAAAAATGTTTTTCATCTAAAGCTTATTACTCTGCAGAATAATTCTTTGAAGACAGATTTTGATTTGTTTCCGTTCATCTGTGCATTTTCCATTGTTTCTGTTTTGTTATAATTATTGTTTAAGGTTGTGTTTTAGGTTTAATTGATTGCTGAGACTTTGTTTATGAGATCTTTATCTTTAACAATAAAGCATGTTTTGAATTGAATATTCTAAAGAATCATGTAAACCATTTTAACCTGTTTTTTGTAACCCATTGCTTCTATTTCCCTACTTGTTTACTCATATGCTCGTTTGTTCGTTATTATTACTCCCCGTAACCCCGGAATTTTAGTGTGTCTGTGCAGTTACTTACATGATTATCTTTAGTTATAATTACCTCGTAAATGCGTACATAGTTAAATATAATTACTCCCCAAGAGTCTCGTTTTCCTTGCGAGCTTCGTTTACTGTTTTATTATACACCTTTGAGACCTTACACACTCTTCATGTGCATTTTAGTACTTAAGTTAAAGCTTCAGCAATAATTTTTTTTTTTATTTATACCTCTTAGTTCCATAACAAGCAAATAGGCATGATACAGTAAATTTCTCTAATTTGTCGCTAATGTCTTTCCGAAATTGGAGCGATAAATGAAATATGGAGTGCTGTATAAGACTTGACGACACAAAAAATTTAAAGAACATTTTTATTTGAGCAATCTAAAATTTTCATCAAAATATGCTAAGTTTAAAAAACAAAAAAATGGAACTGGAAGCAGTATTGGAGGGGCTAGAATAACAGTTTTTTTGCAGTGACTGAGCATTGGTATGCTGAAACGGACGTCCAATGCATGAACATAAATGGATACAAGCGTGCATCCACTTTTGCTGGAGGGTCTGCAATCTTGATACGCTCTGACTTTGAGGGCAATGAAGAAACTGACATTACAACAAAAAGTGTGGAGGGAGTTTTAGGGTGCTCAGCTGTTGTAAGTCTGCTGAAGTGGTGGCTATTGCTATCTATAGGCCTCCTCATGGCAATAGTGTTTTGTTTTTTCAAATTCTTACAAATATTCTAACCACTTGTCAGCGGAAATTTTCTAAATACAAGACTTTTCTCACAGGTGATATCAATATAGATGTGTTGGACCAATCCTCAATGTCCAAGAAATTTAACAATCTCCTAATAAGTTTCAACTTCAATGAAACTATATTTGAACCAACAAGAATAACAAATACAAGTAAAACGCTCCTAGATAATATCTTTATTAATTTTATAAACCCATACCAAGGACAGGTTGTATTAACTGCCTTATCGGATCATGAGGCTCAAACTCTGAGAGTGGTAAGTGCACTTACTCCGGAATGCAATTTCGTACCACATAAAAAACGCTTTTTCTCAGATAATAAATTAACCGAATTCAGGCTTGAACTACAGAATGTGGATTGGCATGAGGTGTACTCCAAGTTAGAGGTAGATAATCGAGTACATAATGCTTATGATGCTTTTAGCAATATTATATCTCAATACTTCAACCTAATATTTCCTGAGAAAATAATTAAAGACAAACCAAAAAAAACAACTACTGGATGACTCAGGGTATAAAAATCTCTTTAAAAAACAAAAGAATCTTATATCGTAAAACAAGGGACAGGATTACTACAACATATTTTTTTAAAACATACTCAAACATCCTAAGAGCAGTTATAAGAAAATCGAAAAAAAAGAAAACAAATATTCTAAAAACCTAAAAAAATCCGGGGAACGCAATATGAACATTAATTGACTGTGTACAAGGGAATAACAAAAAAAGAAAAGAGTCATTGCTTGAAAACTACTCTAAAAAATATACAAACAAAAAAACATTATATTAGATGAAATAAATGATTACCACATAAACATATGCCCAGAACTTAATGTAGATATAAGCAGCATCTCCAAAAATATACCTTTCTACACAAAATATATTTCTAAAACCTACAAATGCTAATGAAATCAAGCATATTATATCAAAATCAAAAAACAAAGTCAGTGGGGCAAGATCAGATCCCAGTAATCTCAATCAAGAGAATCGAAGATGAAATTGCGGAACCACTGTCACATATAGTGAACTTAATGTTTACCACAGGAGTATTTCCAGACTAACTAAAAATAGCTCAAATAATACCAATCTATAAAAAAGGAGAAGAAATTCGGCCAGTGGCACTTCTAAATAACGTTAGTAAAATATTTGAGAGAGTAATATATGACCGGGTCATGTCATTTCTTGAGAACGAACAAATTCTCTCAAATCAAAATGGCTTTAGTAAAAAAAAGTACCACAAGAGCTATTTATCAGGCACTAACTAAAATCTTAGAGTCCCTAAATGAACGAAATGAGACAATGGCGATCTATTTGGATCTAAGTAAAGCTTTCGATAGTGTAAATCATGAGGTGATGATAGCAAAACTAGAAAGGTATGGATTAAGGGGGGCTCCATTACAGCTAATAACATCCTATCTATCTAATAGAAAACAACAAATCATTGAGAGACATAATAGAGAAACATTAACATATATCCCTAGTCATGTAAAAAAGGTGTACTACAAGGATCAATCCTTGGACCATTGCTATACATTATCTACACTAATGAACGCACAACTATCACTGATCAATTTACAGTTCAGTTTGCAGATGATACTTCAGTGGTATTCTCGGCAGATAATTTAGATGAATTAAATATAAAGATGCGCTCAACTTTGGATTTCTTTCAGGAGTGGTTCAATGCAAATAATCTAGTCTTAAATCACAACAACTGCACTTTACATATCAGAGGGACTGGTCTCCCACTCTTTTTGTTTATGGTGATGGCCTTACTTTAAAATCTGCAAGATCGGCCCTTCCTGGGAGTACATGTTGATTCACGCTTGAGCTGGAGTGCACTTATTGACTGTCTGGCCGGCCAAATATCAAGGTACTGCTATGCACTGAGGGTGCTAGCACGTGAAGTGACTTGGGAGGTTGCATTAACTGCCTACCATGCCTACATTCAATCGAGATTAAGGTATGCAATTATATTATGAGGAAATAGTGTTGCAGCCTCGAGAATTTTTATTGCACAGAAAAGATGCGTAAGAGCAATTTTTGCTATAACAGACAGCTGTAAATCCATATTTGAGGAGCACAATATTTCAACATTATCAAGTCAATATATCCTAGAGGCAGCACTATTTGTTAAGCAAAATGCTGACCTTTTCATTGAACACATCAGGGAACATTCTCATAATACGAGGGGAAGGAATGATCTTATCAATATTAGAAGCAACTATACCTATCTACAAAAAAATCTTCAATTTTCAATCATAAATATGTATAACAAATTACCTACAGAGTGAAAAAACTTGCAAATTAGTCACTTTGAAAATAAATTAAAAAACCACTTACTTCAGATGGCTCAGTACTCAATGGAGGAGTTTTTTGAGGATAATTTTAACATGTGATGTGTTTTAAATAAGCTGAATACTGTCAACCATTTTTTCCTTTTTGTCCAAGTGTTAATCTTAATGTGAATGTTATTCTTTAATAATTGATGTGAAATGTATTTGTAAGCGTATATATTCCTTTTTTTCTCTCTATTTCTTCCAAACAGTTATTGTAGTTTGTAGTTTTAGTATATGTATGACACGTTCTATGTCCGAATGGGCTGTTTGTAATTGGTAAATTACAAGTATAGATCTAATAAATGCTATGATGATGATGATTACGAGCGCGTGCTTACTCGCTAAGCGATATATTGCTCATCTTTTGTGTTAGTATGGCCGCCTCAATTTGTTTCAACTTGTTCAAATACATTTTTGGTCGTTCGGTGGTGCACGATCTTTCGCATGGCCGCTTCAATTTGTTTTAAATTGTTTGAAATAATTTTTTGTTGCTCTGCCGTTCACATGTTCACACGTGCGCTGGCCGAACACATGTAATTTTCAAAACACCGAGCGCCATTGCTATAACATCTCGATCAGCCCAAAGTCCACTTCCAATGTTAACATTTATACATTTGGCATTTGATTGAAACTTGTATCGGCGTTCAATTGTAAAAGAACATTCATCATTAAACTAATGTGCATATTAACAAAATTATGAAAATAGGGACACAAAGAAGTTGGTGAATGCTGACTATATATCGAAACATAGTTGAATTATCTATATATAGGTAGGTATTACCTAAGTTGTATACCATAGAGTAATCGGTGATTTAAAAAGAAAACTTGTTTCAAATTTATTGGTTTACCCTGTATGTAAGGCTAATATTTGTATATTTGAAGTAGATCCACCTGCTATAATTCCATCTTAGAATCTGCTGTTCCATACAAAATGACTTTTCCTTAAAAAGACTAAATCAGTGAATTTCTTCCCAGTAATGAATATCATGTGTTTATGCTCCATAACCCGTAAGTACATGCTAGGTGACCTGTTTACCATCTGGCAAAAGGAAGTGTATGCTTTTCTTCTGTTTTTGTTACCTCAGTTCTAAAATGTATATCGCAAGAGAAACATTAAAGTTCTCATTTCGTTACTTTGAATTCTTATTCAAACAACTTTCAAATTAACTAGATTGTGGTAATCAACCCACAGACAAAACACCTGTAACAAGACCTGTGGCAAAACCCGATGAAAGAAAGTGAAGAAGATTAAGTGAATACTCAACAATATGCATCCATAGAGCAAATGGTTAACATACATTATTTATTATCGCATATTATCAATAACTTTTTATAACGTTTCATTATGAAATGGCCCGATTTTAATTCAGTGCCTTTTTTCCGTTTTAATTTTGAGACAAATATAATAACTAGTGGAGTTTATGGAATGAAAATAAACTAGCAAAAGTGCGGGAGTACCATGTTAACACAATGCAATATGATTAGTATTATTATAGTCTTTGCATACTGTTCTATGCACAATATCTGTAAACAATGTTCCATGATCTTCGATGTATGTGATAACATATAAGAAGCATGTGCTACTAGAAACTACTTTCGTACTTTCATCACTCCTCTATCAAACATATTACATGGCGCAGTCGGAGTAGGTTTAAATCATATTGTGGACCCTAAAAGCAAGATAAATTGGATGTAAGGTTATCTTCACCCCTGTCATTGGAAGGAAATGTAGTGGAAAACTCCCGTAGATTCAAACAATGTTTTGAAATATACCTACTAGCTAGTGGAAAAAGTGATAAAGAGGACAAGCTGAAAATAGCCCTACTGTTGAACTTCATTGGAGAAGAAGGCCTAGAAGTGTACAATACATTGAAACTCACAGAGGAGCAAAAAAAGGAATATAATGTTGCTGTTGATGAGCTGGAAAAATATATGGTCCCAAAGAAAAATGAGGTATATGAAAGATGTTTGTTCTACAATCGCAAGCAGGAAGAAGGCGAGCCCTTTGATAATTTCTTAACTGATCTTAAAAGAATGGTAAAAAATTGTGAGTTTGGCGACTCAACGGATTCAATAGTACAAGACGAGTTGTTCTTGGAATCAGAAGCAAGGAGTTGCAGGAACCACTGCTTCATATTGACAAACTTGATTTAACAAAAGCAATAGAAATGTGCCGTGTGAACGAACTAACCAAAGCTCATTTGAAAGAAGTGCAAGGACAAGATGCTAAGATTGATGTAGTTTTGGGGCGTAGCAGGAAACCAGAAAAAGGTAACAAGTCTAATGAAAACCAGTAAAGCGAGCAAAGGAGGTTATGTATGTGGAAGATGTGGTTCAAAACACCAACCAAGAAGCTGTTCAGCTTACGGGCGAAAGTATAACCATTGTCAGAATTATGGGCACTTTGAGAAGTTTTGTAGAAATAAATTAGTCAGAGAGGCACTGGAATCCCAAAGTCATCCCAGTGAAGATGAAGAAGACTGCATGGTATCCACAGTGGTGGTAAATGAAATTAAGAACTCAAATGTGTGGGTAGAGAGGTTAGTGTTAGGTAGACATGAAGTTGAATTCAAGATTGACACAGGGTCTCAAGTCAATATTATTTCAAAAAAGTTATTAAACCAAGTCACATCTGGAAAATTAGAAATAAGAAAGTCAAAACTTACGTTAGAAACATATGGTGGTCATAAAATAAGACCTTTGGGTACTATTAAGCTAAATTGAAAATTCAAAAATAATCAATCAATCAATCAATACTTTATTGTCCAAGAATAGCTTCTTATTGACAAAGTGTCATAAATAAACATTAACAAAATAAAAGTACAAGTATACAAGTGAAGTATAAATGTGGAAGTAAAACATTAGTCGAAAGAATGAGATAAGATAGGATTAATCTGTATAAACAAATACTAAAAACAATGAAAATAAAAACATGCATTTAAGCCACGCCTGCCTACTATACAGTACTAAGGTACACTTAAAACTACAAAATCATCGCATGAGTTTTACACTTAAGGCGTATCGTTAAAAAACTCATCCAAAGTGTAATATAACCTTCATAATCTGATTTTTGTCGTGGTAGAAAATGATTCCACCCCAATTCTTGGACTTGAATCTTATCTGAATCTAAATATTTTTTCCAAAGTAGACTCGGTTGTATTTTCTAATGATAAAGAAGAGTTTTTAACAAAAAATAATGATGTGTTCTCGGGATTAGGAAAATTTAAAAAGAAATGAACATTAAAAATTAAAAAAGATGCTACTCCTGTTGCTAGGCCACCCAGAAGAGTTCCACTTTCCATTAGAAACCGTTTGAAGGACCAATTAGAGGACTTGTGTAATAGAGGGGTTGTTTCTAAGTTTGAAGAGCCAACTGAGTGGCTTAGTAACCTGGTCATTGTAGAAAATAATGATAAATCTCTTAGACTATGTTTAGACCCTAGAGATCGCAATAATGTGCTAGAAAGAGATTATTTTGAAATACCAACGTTGGAGGAAATAACCTCAAAATTGAAAAACAAATGTTATTTCACTGTTTTAGATTTTAAGGAGGGATTCTATCAGGTAGAACTTGATGATGAGTCAAGTAGATTGTGTGCTTTTGGCTGTCCTTTTGGAGTTTATAGATTCAATCGTTTACCATTTGGACTTAATTGTGCTCCGGAATACTTTCAGAAAATCAATAATAATCACTTTGGGAACATCCCTGGGGTAATTGTTTACTTTGATGATTTGTTCATTGCTGAGGAAAATTTGGAGGAGCATGACAACATTTTGAATACAGTATTAGAACGAGCCAGGGCAGCCAATGTGAAATTTAATGCTAAGAAAATTCAGTATAGAGTACAACAAGTTAGGTATTTAGGAAATATATTCGATAAATATGATATGAGTACCTGAAAATAGGAAGGAATTACAACGAGTGTGAAGTTATCCACAACCACAAAATACACTGAGAAAAATGTAACTCGCATCTGTTTCTCGTTAAAAGGACAATGGAGGGCTTATTTCAGTAAACGATCAAATTCTGTAGGTTGATAAATGAAAGAAATGATATTTAGAATGCGTTGTCCCCGGGGAGGGGGTGTAATCGAGGTTGAAATGTTGAACAAATTAAATATACATTCAAACGGCACTGTAGAGTATTTTAGTTTACAGAATCAAATTCAGGAAATTGAAATACCTGATATATGAAATCATTTGTCGCCCCGTCGGAGGGTGAGTTTTGGGGGTGGAAATGTTGTAAAAAATCAATATTCAAATTAAACAACAGTGTAGAGTTTTCTAATATGCAGGATCAAATTCCGGAGGTCAAAATACATAGCACCTGATATATGAAATCATTTGTTGCCCCGTCGGAGGGTGAGTTTTGGGGGTGGAAATGTTGTAAAAAATCAAATTCAAATTAAACAACAGTGTGGAGTTTTCTAGTATGCAGAATCAAATTCCGGAGGTTAAAATACACAGCACCTGATATATGAAATCATTTGTCGCCCCGTCGGAGGGTGAGTTTTGGGCGTGAGAATATTGAAAAAAATCAATTTTCAGTTTGAACGACGGTGTAGTTTTCTAGTATGCAAAATCGAATCCAAGAGGTCCAAATACATGTATTTTGACCTCCGGAATTTGATTCTGCATACTAGAAAACTCTACACTGTTGTTTAATTTGAATTTTGATTTTTTACAACATTTCCACCCCCAAAACTCACCCTCCGACGGGGCGACAAATGATTTCATATATCAGGTGGTATGTATTTCGACCTCCTGAATTCGATTTTGCATAATAGAAAACTCTACACCGCCGTTTAAACTGAATATTGATTTTTTTCAATATTCTCAGGTCGAAATACATACCACCTGATATATTAAATCATTTGTCGCCCCGTCGGAGGGTGAGTTTTGGGGGTTACACTGTTGTTTAATTTGAATTTTGATTTTTTACAACATTTCGACCCCCAAAACTCACCCTCCGACGGGGCGACAAATGATTTCATATATCAGGTGCTATGTATTTTGACCTCCTGAATTCGATTCTGCATACTAGAAAACTCTACACTGCTGTTTAATTTGAATTCTGATTTTTTCCAACATTTCCACCCCTCCACCCCCAAAACTCACCCTCCGACGGGGCGACAAATGATTTCATATATCAGGTGGTATGTATTTCGACCTGAGAATATTGAAAAAACTCAATATTCAGTTTAAACGGCGGTGTAGAGTTTTCTATTATGCAAAATCGAATTCAGGAGGTCCAGGCCACCTGATATATGAAATCATTTGTCGCCCCGTCGGAGGGTGAGTTTTGGGGGTTACACTGTTGTTTAATTTGAATTTTGATTTTTTACAACATTTCCACCCCCAAAACTCACCCTCCGACGGGCGAAAAATGATTTCACATATCAGGTGCTATGTATTTTGACCTCCTGAATTCGATTCTGCATACTAGAAAACTCTACACTGCTGTTTAATTTGAATTCTGATTTTTTTCAACATTTCCACCCCTCCACCCCCAAAACTCACCCTCCGACGGGGCGACAAATATTTCATATATCAGTGGTATGTATTTCGACCTCCTGAATTCGATTTTGCATATAGAAAACTCTACACCGTCGTTTATACTGAATATTGATTTTTTTCAATATTCTCACCCCCAAAACTCACCCTGCGACGGGGCGACAAATAATTTCATATATCAGGTGCTGTGTATTTTGACCTCCGGAATTTGATTCTGCATACTAGAAAACTCTACACTGTAAAATACTCTACAGTGCCGTTTGAATGTATATTTAATTTTTTCAACATTTCCACCCCGATTACACCCCTGTCCCCGGGGACAACGCATTCTAAATATCATTTCTTACATTTATCAACCTACAGAATTTGATCGTTTACTCCATTGTCTTTTTAACGAGAAACAGATCCGAGTTACATTTTTCTCAGTGTATTTTGTGGTTGTGGATAACTTCACACCCGTGGAATTACAAAGAATATTAGGAATAATAAATTATTTGAGAAAGTTCATACCAAACTTATCAGAAATCTTTGCACCGATGCGGTTGCTGTTGAAAAAAGATGCCATGTGGGTGTGGACTGATAAGCATAGGAATTCTTTTAACCCTTTCAGGACCGCGCCGGATTCAGCCGGCGGTGCTTACAGGGCCGACGCGGGAAGCGTGTTTGTCCGGCTTCAGTCCCGAAACGTCGAGAGACGTGGAGTGTTTATTGAAGACGTTATACATATTTCTTCTCTCTAATTACAAAGAGAAAACAAAATTTATTTTATTTTAAATTTTGTGATATTACACTCAAAAACATATAAAACTTTTTTGGTAAGAGAAAAATCGGAGTTCATTCTAATAAGTAGTACAAGAAATGTTCATGAAATATACATTAGAATTTTACAACTGAATGGTACCTCTCAAAACACCCAATGACACAAAGTGGGACGTTACATGGTACACAAGTGTATGATGTTTCCTTCCTCTTATTTTGCTTCGCGCAAACAACACACCTTTTCAGAAATATTTTATTATTCTCCGGTTTCCGAGGAAACATCGCTGGAAAATGTCTCTCATTAAGCCTCAAATTATTCACTATTATTCAATAGCTCGTACATTTCTTCTTCTGATATATATTTTCTCGCCACTGTAGAGAATAATTGGAACTTTCGTTTGAAAAATGTGGGTAACATACACGTAAACATGCATAAACACTTCTGTACTTCAAACCATTCTTGTTCAACGCACTTGTAACAAAATTTTTGATTAAAAGTACTTAATCCTATTGGAACAGTATGCTTAGCTGTCATGTTCTGCACACCTTCGCCAAAAGTGGCGAGCAAGAGCCGAACCAATCAGTTTTTAGTGTGGGTGTGGTCAGAATACACGTGCTCAATACAAAGCAACCCGCGTGTTCGATCGTTTTCGGTCCTTACATGGATCTCTTGCCGTGGGTTTAAGTCCGCTTGTGGTCTCACGGATACGAAATATTTTTGCGTGTTCGTTCGTTTTCGGTCCTGAAAAGGTTAACTTAATCAAAAAACTCATCAGTTCACCTCCAGTTTTGTCAAATTTTGATGAAAGTAAACCAATCTTAATTCAAACAGATTCAAGCCAAAGTGGCCTTGGCTGTGTATTGCTTCAGGATCAAAAGCCAGTTGCTTTTGCCTCTCCTGCACTCACTGATTGTGAAGAACCCAGATTTAGTCAGATTGAAAAAGAGTTTATCGCTATTCTTTTTGCATGCACCAAGTTCCATAATTATATATACGGGCAGCATGTGAAAATACATTCGGACCATAAACCAATTGAAGCCATTATCAGAAAAGGTGTATCAGAAGTTAGCTCTCCTCGCTAACAAAGAATCAAAGTAAAATTATTAAAATATGACTTGAATATAAACCAAGGAAGGAGATGCTTATTGCAGTTTTGTTATCTCGCAATTATATCATAGAAATACCTAAGGATGATCAATTCATTACAGAAATTGTACACTCCATTTCTATGAGAAAGGAAAGGCAAGATGAATTCAAAGAGCAAACTGAAAATGATTTTGAGTTGAGAAAATTGAAAGAAATTTGTAATGACATCACCAAGGTAGCAGATATTCTAAAGAAATACTATAAAGATAAAAATGCAATTTATACCTTGAATAATCTTATTTTTCGGGATAATCGCATCATAGTCCCAACATCCCTAAGACATCGTATGCTCAATCAACTCCATGAAAATCACTATGGTGTTATCAAAACCCAACAAAGAGCAAAACAAATATTATATTGGCCTGGTATCAATGATGATATTTATTCAGGAATGTAAAAAATGTGAACGGTTTCAAAGAGGTAATCAAAAGGAGCCATTGCTATTGAGACTTTTAAGTGAGTGGCCATTCCAACGCTTAGCCACTGACATTTTGGATTTTGCAAGCCATCCATACCTTGTTGTGATAGATTATTTGAGTAAGTGGTTAGAAATTATTGCTTTAGAATCCAAAACTGTCATAAAAGCTCTGAAAGTTATTTTCTGCACCCATGGAATTCCACAAGAGATAGTGGCAGATAATAATCCATTCAATTCTTTGGCGTGTAGAGAATTTGCCAAACAGTGGAATTTTCATTTCAATACGTCCAGCCCCCACTATCCCAGATCAAATGGCCTTGCAGAAAGAGCCGTTCAGATAGCAAAGAACATGTTAAAAAAATGTGATGATATTCATTTAGCCCTTCTGGAGTACAGAAACACCCCTATATCAGGATCAGATAAATCCCCGGCTCAACTACTCAACAACAGACATTTACGAAGCAAACTTCCAATCATGGACAAAATGCTTCAGACAAGAGAAGTTGACCGTGAAGGGGAAAAGAGAAAAATTGAAAATAAAAGGCAATTATACAAATATTATTGACAGAACAACTGCAGACAAGAAATAATTTGAGGAAAAGGACGGTGTCGTTATGAGAGAAGGAAAGGACTGGCAACCAGCAAGAATCATAAAGAAATTACCAGAGCCAAGATCATATATTGTAGAAAAAGAAAATGGGACGAGAGTTCGAAGAAATTTTCATCTTCGATCCTCAATGAACCAAAAAAATTACACCTATATGCCAACTGAAAGCTTTGCAGTAGGAGAGCAACCACTGACAAACATTTCTGAACTGAAGAATCTCAAACTGCTTTTAACTCAGTGAATTGCACCAGAGGGAAAAGGTCGGTGAGGTTACCAGATCGTTTTGCAGATTTTGTTATGTCTTAAGTTTTTATCTGAGGGAGGAGATGTAATATGATTAGTATTATTATAGTCTTTGCATACTGTTCTGTGCACAATATCTGTAAACAATGTGCTATGCCTCTTGGAAGGTTCCATGATCTTCGATGTATGTGATAACCTATAAGATAATAAAGAGTGAAGCATGTGCTACTAGAAACTACTTTTGTACTTTCATTACTCCTCTATTAAACATAGGTATTACACAGAATGCCATAGAAAAGTAAATATTTATGAAAATTTTAGATTGCTCCAATAAAAATATTCTTTAATTTTTTTTTGTGTTGTTAAGTCTCACACAACACTCCTTATTTTATTTATTGCTCCAGTTTCGGAAATACCCCTTTATACATCAGCGACAAAACAAGTAAATATACTGTATCATGCCTATTTGCTTGTTATGGAACTGATAGATATAAACTATATGTTTGATAGCCTTTAGTAGATTTTTTTTTGGATAAAATACTGTTTTTTTACAAAAAAATATTTGCGCCAAATTTCTTATTGTGGTAATAAATTAGCGACAAATTATGGATGATTCGTTTTTTTTTTAATTAGATAGATAGGAAGTGGTTCTGCTAGCTTCATATAAACCTAGCAGAACCATGGATTAAAAAAAAAGATGAGCGACAAATTTTTTGAAGTGGTAATTAATTAGCGATAAATTAGCAACAAATTATTTTAGTATTTTCCAAAAGTAGAAAGGTTCAAAGTGGTTCTGCCAGCTTCATATAAACCTAGCAGAACCATAAAAAAAAAATTAAACGATGAGCGCCAAATCTATAATAGTGGTAATGAATTAGCGACAAATTAGGGTATAATTGGAAATTCAAAATTCGCAAATGGTTCTTCTAGGTTTATGGGGGTCAAAAATTGAATTTTCCTTTCTGGCTAGACTGAAGGACTCCACAAACATATGTGAGGTAGAAGGTATCGCAAAATACATGAGGCGATGAGGACGAATCAAATAGGTACAGTTATTCTCACCGACTCTAAAGACACATCACAACAATAATAAGGAAGGACAGGGCACTGCCTAACAAAAGAACATTTTTGGAAAATAGTTGATCAACCATTGTGTGAATGTGGTGATGTAGAAAACTTGAACCATAAATGTGATTCCCAATGATGACATGTTCTTTCTTTTAGTCAACTCGAACTCATATTATCTCAGTACCATAAACCAAATATCAGGTTGCCATATTCTTATGTATTGAAAAATTATCATGAACATTTTATTACCTGTAATATATGCTGCTTTCCAATATTTTTCCTGATCGAACAATCTTCATTTCAGAAGCTCGAGAACTTATTTGTAAGTTTCATTACACATCATAGAATCTGGTTCCACACACATATTGTAAAACATCCCATTTTCGTGAAGAAGAAATCAACCTGGTTCTGGAGAATCCAAATGTGTTTGAAAGTCTTCATGAATAACTTCTTGAATTTTTCTCCTTTTTCTGAATAATGGCTTGGGCACTGGATAGAAATGAAAAGTGACTGCTTCTTGAAAATGGAACTTCTTGTCCATTTTTTCGTACACTTCTTGTGTGAATTCGTTACACCGATAATTTGTTTTCCTCCTCTGATTTTGATATTGGATAATATTTCTGGATTTCCAAAAAATGCAAAACAAAGCCAATGGCCAAAATATCACATTAAAATAAATAGCAAAGATTTAAGCAGTTATGACAAATGACAGTTGATTTCAATCGGGTAAAGCACAAAACTGTTGCGGAGGACGACATCTATGTTGTAAATTGGAAAATATCGAGATGGTGACTATTTATATTCTTCCGTGGATTGTTTATAATATATTTATCACTGATGAACTACTTCAGTAGATATTGAAGGTATCAATTAATTGTGAACATAAGAAGTGAATTTTCATGAAAGTTTTTCAGATTTTTCCAGCAACATTTGTATACACAAAGGTCGATTCAAACACACCAATGACGTGAAAATGCCGTGACCGACCGGGTGATTCCACCAGCCGTGATCTCAGGCGCGTTTTTATATCCACTAACTTGGTGTGGTGGAATTGTGGGGTATCCATCAAGTCGTTTATATATTATTGGTGGATCAACCACTTTCTTTTTTATATCCACCAAATTTGTCCAACAGATCTTGATTTTTCCACCGGCTTGAAGTGATGATGAGTTTGGTGGATGGTATTATTCGTGAGGTTAGGTTTATGATCGAATACTCATGCCCAGTATTTACTTCTCACATATTTTTGAAACATGGCCCATATAATGGAACCCGTTAAAAATTTTTATGAACATCTGAAAGTTGAGGGGGAAATGATAACTGTGGAATTAACAGCTAAAGAAATAGGAGAAATTTCCACTGGTGTGTAGTGTTTTTTATCCTTCAGAATAATTTTCCATCGCCCAAAATTTTACAGACGCTAATAAATATGTACAAAAATTCGAAGAAGGAGAACAGAGAAAATATGGGGAGCAAATTAAAAAAAATTGATGAATCACAACCAGGGGGATCAAATGAAATAAAAAAACAGGGTTCAAATAATACCAAACTTATTTATCTGTGGTTGCAAAGAAAAAAGGAATTTTGCAATGCAAAATGTAAAGAAATAAAACTTTTGGAGAGTATTTTCGCAGAAATAAAAAAAAACAATAGAAATAACACTTGTTGGTAGCGACTCAAATTGGAACTCTTTCGAAGTTTCTTCAACCAGTTCTTCGATAATCGGAAATGAGACAGAGTCCAAATCGCTATATCTAGTAATTACTTCGAAATAATTACCAATTTTTTAATGTTTTTGGGGGCTCTTGTAAATATTGAAGATATTCAATTCATCGTCTGATGACCTGAATCAATCTGAAGATGATGATGCAGTGTGCATCGTTCCGCTACAAAACATTGCAAAAATAGAAAACGAAAGTCACAGTATATTATTTAATCTTTGATGTTGTGATACACCAACATAACCTCTGATGTGGTGGTTGAATTTAGTTCCACCTAAGTTCCACCAAATCGTTTTTATAAAACTGGTGGATTTCATGAAAATGACGTAATTCTCTTCCAACTCAACCACACCAAGTTGGTGGATATAAAAAGGCGCCTGCTCCTAACATTGATGTCTATTCACAATTGTCAGTGTTTTGTCCGTGGTGTGGCAGGTGGCAGTGCACAAAGATGGCGAAGTTCTCAGAGGATGACCTCTTGATGATTGCTCTGATTTTAGATGAAGAACGGCATGGCCAGACCGAGAGACAGAAGGCAATTTGCCACTCTGTACAAGGAATTGATAGACGATGGAACAAAGTTCCATGAATACTTCAGATTGTCCATGTATTTTACAGATCATACAACACGGAAAAGTTGCGCTCTAACCCAATAAGTTTTTGGTCATTCGTGTTTCTGATGATAAACCAATACACGAAAACTACAAAATCTGCCAGTAGCACGGCCGTGAAGAGGGAAAATATCGTCCGCAAGTGATTAGATGACCACGGTAGGTACTTTGACGGCTAGAGCACTATTTGCACTATCAGCCTAGGTACACACGTGCCGGGTGGATTCTTCCGGTACCGAACCGGCGCCGGTTTACAACCCTTCACACCTAGCCGGTTTTTTACCGATCCGGTCGGTTCCCGCCAGTGCCCAGTGGTGTCTGACCGTGTCTGTAGCATATGTACAGAGATGAATTCGCAAACGCGTTATTCTTCCGACATTGTGAACTACTGTTAGAAAATAGGAAAACCGTGACACGGCTGACCACAGTAGACTGCCGGCACGGCACGTGTGTACGCTACAATACAATTCCATAGCCTACTACGTACTACCCGTCATGGCCGGCGACAATCCGTTTGCCAACAGTCGGACCGGCGCCGGATAGGTTCACTCGGCACGTCTGAAACGGTGCGTACTAGCCCATACAACACACCGACATAACCTCAATCTAGACCGCTAGAGGTCATATCTCCACCACTCGGAAAATTCATCCAAATAGAATTTACGTGAACGTGTCTGCGCAGAAAGCACAAATAATGTCATTTCAGACATTGACATCTAACGAGGAGCCATTATGTGATTTTGAATCGTCACAGACACAAAATGCGCCTGCTCTAAAAGCTCTTTGATATCTTGTAATTTGATGAATTCTCATCATACGGGATCAGCAGTCTAGATTAAGGTTATGTCGGTGATACAACACAACCCCCAGTACTCAGTGCCGGCCCGTTACTGGAAGCATCCCATCCGGCACGTGTGTAGCTACACTCACGGTCACGTGCCGGGCGAATATGAAGTATATACAGGGTGTTACCAAATAAATGCGAAAGTTTTTAGGGGGTGATTCCTTGTCAAAAATTAAAGGGGGTCTTTCATTAAAACAAAAGCTCTTAGGCCTTTCCTTGAAAAGTTACACGCTTCCAAAAATGAAGGAAAAATATAGTTATTTTTTCTTGAAATTGCCAAAGACTTGAAAAAATGGCATTTTGTAGGCATGAAATATGTGTTGAAAAGAACGATTCATTGCAAAACTTTTTTACTCTTGTGTTGTGTCCGTAAAAGCAATAGTTTCCTAATAAAAAAATAAAATACACCTCTGCACCTCTGCACTCTTCTCGGCAGGACTTCACGTATACTACTCCAATAATATTTCCTTGAAGTCGTTTCCACGCCTCCGACATCCTTCCATTCTATTCCTCTTCTCGAGTGGAAATATACCGTCTGCTCCCACAATATCATAAATGGTTCTGGTCCATAATTGAACCCTATTTTTAACCAAGAAATCTCTTCCCAAAATAACCTGTTTGGCCCTGTAGTTTCGTTTTCACATACATAAGCCTCAAATTCCACTTCCTTCCTGCAATTATCTATCCTGAAGCGTAAACAGGTTGTCCCAAAAATCTCCAATCTATGTCCGGTAACACTAACCAATCGTACTTCGGTTCTTCTTTCTGTATCGATGTCACCAAGTGGTATTATTCTTTTCCTAACCAGCGTGACTACAGCTCCCGTATCTACGAAACAATCACATTGTTGTCCATTTACAACCAATGTTACTATATAGGGTATGTCTTCCAAATCTATTTGAGGAATTTGAGCCTTCATTATTCCATATTTTTCCTCCATTTGTCTTATAATCCCTCGTGAACGATCTCCTCCTAATTCTTCTCGTATATTCCTGCCTTTTATACGAAAAAAAAATATCTGTTTATTTTTCTACTAACCCTATCAATCTCTTTGGTTTGCCTTGTAGACCAAACCTCAAATATTTTTTTTTCAAAAGTACTACCTTAATCTTCCTTTAACTCCATACAAAAATTGTTTTACTCCTTTCTGAACACACACAATAATTATATAGATTAATCACGGAACGAAATCGATTCAACAACTCCTATCTTTAGTTAAAACAAGCTTTCACATAATGATTTTTTTCCCTTCAACAGCCCAAATTTATAACTAAAAAAACCAACTTTTTCCCCTACTTCATAAACACAGTTAAACTTTGAAACTATGTGTCAAAAAAAACCTTTTTGTTCGATTTAAAAACAACATCAAAATAAGTCATATTTTCTGAACCTGTAAGAAAAAATCACCAATCCCGCCGCTGGAAACCAAATGTAACAGGGATAAATTGGCTTTGGACCCATTTCCTTGTTTTATTTAGAAAAAAAAAAGATAATACCTTCAACTTTACCTGACAAAGAGAAATTTATCTTTTCATAACTTTCTCGACGCTGTCACCCTTGTAATACTAGCCACTTTGACCGTATTTCTATTTTCTCAGTAAAAACGAATAACAATGACCTTCATAAAAAAAAAATGTCCCGCTGATGTCACCATTTATAACGGAGAGCCTGTCTATGACAGAAATGGATGACGCATGAAGTAAAACAATCTAGCCAAATTTAAAAGACCTTTTTAACCTACAAAAATTTTGTCCCGAACTGAAAAACTACTTAAAGTCAGAAAAAAGAGCCACGATAACTTGATAACTAAAACAAAAAAGGAATATTTTCAAAACAAAATAAAGAATTCAGACAACCCTTCAAGATCTGCATGGCAACTGGTGTCAGAGCTATCCAATAAATCGAAGGCTATCAAATCAAAGATAATAATAAACGATAATAATACCATTGTTGACGATCCGAAAGACGTTGCTGATCTCTTCAATAAATTCTACACAGATGCGCCTAAAAATATATTGAGCAATATAGTCTCCAGTGATAAGGACTTCAATCATTTTCTGCGTGACGTTGCCTCACCTCCAAATTCTCTTTTTCTTAGGCCATATCAGGAGCTTGAACAATTTCAGCTATTTAAATCGAAATTAAAAAATAAATTTTTTTCAGGATCGGATGAGGTACCTACAATTCTATTGAAAAAGTGCCTATCAGAACTTATTTTGCCACTCACTTTTATGGTAAATCTCTCATTGTCTTCTGGCGCTTTTCCAGAATTGCTGAAATGTGGTAAAATAACACCTGTGTATAAAAAGAACTGTCGTCAGAGCCTTGAAAATTACAGACCAGTCACAGTACTATCAACTTTTTCCAAAGTATTCGAGTATTGCTTTTTAGATAGATTCATGTCATTTTGTCAAGAATATGATATAGTTTCGAGAAACCAACATGGATATTTGAACAAAAAATCTACGAAGACCGCAGTGTTTTCTTATTATCCAAAAATAATAGGATATATTGAAGCGGGAGAATGCCCTGTTGGAATCTTTTGTGACCTCAGCAGGGCATTTGACTGTATCAATCACGACATACTTCTGGAAAAGTTGTATAGGCATGGAATTAGAGGTTGTCCTCTAGATTGGATATTTATACTCAAACGTACACAGTATGTAGCAATCAACAATCATTTCCCACAGCAAACTGAAACAGATATTGGTGTCCCTCAGGGGTCCATATTGGGACCAATTCGTTCCTGTTCTATATCAATGACTTGGACAAACTTTCTGAGCCTGCATCCTTCACAATGTACACTGAGGATACGTCGTTAATCATATCGGAAAAAATAGACTCTTCCTTGCGTGCTAAATGCAAAGAGGTGTTGATTTCTTTGAATAAATGGTTTTCAGCAAATTATCTGTTTCTAAATACTTCGAAAACGCTAGCACTGAGGTTTCACCATATCCAAAAAGAATGTAATGAGTTGTCATTCCAGTCAGACGAATCGAGTCTATCGATTTCAACTAGTTTGGATCAAACCATTTTTCTAGGATTACGGATAGATAAAAATCTCAATTGGAAGGCTCACTCCCATTACCTAATCTCAAAGTTGAATTCGATTGCCTTTCATTTCAGAAATTTGCGGCATGTACTCAATATAGATCAATTGACACAACTCTACTATGCACAAGTTGATACGGTGTAATATTTTGGGGTTTATCTACCCTAGCAAAAGATATCTCCGTTGCACAAAAACGAATTTTACGATCAATGACGGGGCTTTTACAGACTGATTCATGCAGAGATATATTTAAAAAACTGAAAATATTAACATTGCCATGTCTAGTCATATCAGAGATGAGTATGCTAGTATTTGACAATAATGATGAAATATATGTGAGGAACAAACAAAATCATAATTTTAATACGAGACAAAAGAGTGATTTTTCAATTCCATTTGGAAAATTCAAAATAACTCACCAATCTCCCAGTCATATGGCTCCTAGAATATACAATGCTCTTCCTTCAAATGTGAAAAAATGCTTCACAAAACGTTTTTATAAACTGGATGAATATTTGTCGTAGCAGTCTGCTGTGAAATCAATTTCCTTTTTAGTATTATTTCATTTAAAATTTACGTGTGTAGATATATAAACATTTTGAATGTAAGCAACTGACTTTTTCCATATGGTTTGTAACTGTCTTAAGGAATTAAAATTATTATTATTATTATTATTATTCTCTGTTTTACCATTTTTTCAATACCTTTGGAAAGAAATATTCATACTTACTAACCATATCTTTCTCTGATGTCCACCTTGGAAAGGACCTGTCCTTATTTTATTTGTATATATATATATATATATATATATATATATGTATTTTGCTTTTTTCTTGAATCCTTTTGTATAAATTTTTAGGAGTTTCTTGGGTTATTGGATTCGTTTAGTAATAAAGGTCTATTTGTTAATAGAATACGTTTCGTCCCCGGCCGGGGACATTTTCAATTCTTTATTTTTCATGGCTGACATTTTCTGGAAAGAATGTATAATGTAATTTTGTGAAATAAGTAACTCAACAGGTAACATACCAGTGTATCAAAATGAGATTTGGTATAGGTTAATGGTATGTGGAGAGGAAAGTTTCCGCATATTTCTTACTTTCCGGTTACTTTCGGTTTCACCGGAATTGACTCCGGTTTTGAATTTTTAAATAGAACACCCTGTATATTGTAACATGTTTTTATTTCTGCGATAATTCTGGATCAGAATGTGACATTTTGAAAAGTTTTTATGTCCAGTTTTTTTTTGTTGTCACTTTTAATATTGCATCTAGGTGGTCATGATCGGACGTGAACTAATCTGAGGACCTCAGGTGATGTCAGAAAATCACAATCGCAAAGTTTTAGCGACTAGTATGATATATAGGAATGAAACAAGTTGGCAAAATTACATTGTCTGGTCTAACTTTTATTTTTCAAATGACGATCATTTTTAACAAGCACTTTCCGAAAAAAGGATTTTTCGACGAATCTAACGATACTAATTTATTTTCGATTGGATTCAATTGAATATTACTAAGGAAAAACTGGATAATAATTTATTTACTTTCACTGTAGTACATTTTCAAAGTGCATTCCTTCTTGTTCAAGATACATTTCAGCTGTGTCAATTGTTTCTCTCAACACGTTTCGTAACATTTAAGGAGTTATACTTCTAAATGCTCGTAGAATTCTTTCTTGTAAGATTTCAAGAGTGGCTGGGGCTGTTGCATGGTAAACCTTTACTTCAACATATCCCCAAATAAAGAAATCGAGCACAGTGAGATCCGGAGAGCGGTCAGGCCACCGTACTGGACCATATTGCAATAACTTGATTATTAAAATGCTCTATTAAGTAATTAAGAATTACTTTGGTATTATAGAGGTGATCCATCTTGTTGGGAGTGAATTCGCCTTGAAACTGCTGAAGGTAGAATATTAAGATGATCCTCGATTTCATTTTTAAGAAAACCTATGTACCTAACCATTGTTAACTGACCTTGAAACAATATTGGCCCAATTATTCTGTTTCCAACGATATCAGCCGAGACATTGACACCAAACCTTTCTTGAAAATTGCCCTCTCTCATTCCATGTTGAATTTGTTGGGCCCATTACCGAGTATTTTGATTAATGAACATACCATCATTATTTGCAAATCGTGACTCGTCGGAAGATAGAATAAAGTTAATAAAATTTGTGTTAACTCTATGATTTTTAAACAGCCAATCACAAAACACTACCTGTCTATTGCCATCGTCAGCATACAAATGTTGATGTAACTGATAATTAAATGTTCGATATCCGTGCTTTTAGTATTTTTCTTGCTAATTCGTGACTTATCTGAATTCTTTACTAATTTTTCTTGAAGAAACCGTTTCATCAACCTCAACCATACCAAGAACGTTGACCTCAGTGTTTTCATTTATAAACCTCTGTTTCGTCTCTCAATTTCCTTCTTGCCTAAAACGATTCTCAACATACGAAAAATACTGATGGGCTGGATGTTGCCGATTGGGATATCTCTGAGCATACAACTTCCTTGAATTTCTTTGACATTCTCCAAATATTAATAACATATTCATTTTTTCACTTTGAGTATACATTATTTTGAAGAAAAATTGAACTGAAATTTAACGAAAATTAAGAAACTTTTACTGTCTGCTCATAAAACCTATGTCACTGTAATTACCTAAGTGAGTGTTTTGTTTTCCAAAGAAGACTTGATAAAAATAACTGCAAAATATTATGCATCATGGCTAATCCATGGCACAATTGACAAAAGTAAATAAATGAATATCCAGTATTTTCCTTAGTGATATTTAATTTCTGTTCTTATTTCAAATCCAATCGTAAATTACTTGGTCGCAAAATTTGTAAAAAAATCCATTTTTCGGAAAGTGCTTGTCAAAAAATGGTCGTCATTTGGAAAATAATAGTTAGACACAAAAATGTAATTTTGCCAACTTGTCTTATTTCTATCTATCATACTGGTCACTAAAACTTTGCGCTTGTAATTTTCTGACATCAGCTGAGGTCTTCAGATTAGTTTACGTCCGACCATGGCCACCTAGATGCAATATTGAAAGTTACTCTAAAAAAATGAAGTAGGCGCAAACAATTTTTAAAATGTCACATTATGATCTAGAATTGTCTCAGAAATCAAATAATGTTACCATGTTCCATTACAAATTTAAAACCGGAGCTGTTTCCGGTGAAACCGGAAGTGACCGGAAAGTAAAAAATATGCTAAAACTCTCCTCTTCACATACCATTTACCTATACCAAATCTCATTTTGATACACCTAATATTCTGGAAGTTATTACTTGTCTAATAGATTTGTTGACACCTGATATATAAATCGCAGTAACTTCAAGGTATGAATACAAAATTCCACTTCCTTGTTGAGGTAATGTTGGGCATTGTTGGAATTTTTTTTGTAACAATCAAAACTGGAAAATCCATAAATTTGGTAATTTTGCAGAGAAGATTCTCTTTGAACAATGGTATAATATATGGATGCATAATTGCCCAGAGCAAGACGTATGCATCCAAAGGACGAAGCCTCTTGTTACAGTTAGACAATAGTGGGAGCGCTGGACAAGTGCGCCACTACGAAGCAAGCAAGGTCCAACACAGAGAGAGAGAGAGAGATGCTAGCGGCAACGGCGTCACAAGTTTCTGTTCTGTGTTCTGTGGTGGAGTGGCTTTTTAACTTTAGACTTCAGAAAAGCCACAAAGCAGGTTTTAGTTAAGAGGATGAGTGATGTGCTTGTGCTTTTAAGGTGGATAAAGAAATATGGAAAATTTACTACACATAATGTTCCTAACGAAGTATTTATTATGGAACCCTTCTATGGTGGATGTCACAAACTTCTTGAAGATGGATTAACTAGACGTAGGTAAAAAACAATCCTTATTTTTTCATATATAATTGATGCATGCACTCTATTGTAGTTAAACATCGGATACTTTCAAAAACTATCGATAAATAATTACAGCTCTTTATGAGAGTTTAGAGGTTATTTCATGTCCTGTTTTTTCCACAAAATCCCAAAATATGAGTAAATAAAAAACGGTAACCAAATAAACAAATAATCGTTGATAAAAAGCAAAAAAAAAATAATTAAAAATAAAATCTCAGGTATAGTATTTCTAATCCCAATTGGACGGACATAAAAAGTTTCAGAAGGAATTCTCTTTCACATGACAGAACTTTTTTATGATTGTACCAGGAACGCTTTGAAAGTAAAAACACTGGTAGTATATAAATTTTCCATTTGCTGGGCAGTGATATGCACACTTCTCGTAGTGCTCTTATTTTTATTGCCGTTCCAATTGGGATTAAAATAACTATACATTATATTTATATTGAAACTAAACACTTCTTCACACAAAAATGGAATCATTTTAGGTATAATGTAAAAATTAAAATCTCAGGTGTGGTAACTGGTAAACCCTTACTTAAATGAAACAATCAACTTCAACAAGTAGTGTACGTTTATTTTTACATCACTACCACATGTGACATCTAGCATGCTATAAAATGTCTGATTGGTCTTGTTGCCACTAGGCACCAAAAACCAAGCCGTGTCTAACGGTCGATTTATGCAACACCAATTTACAATTATCAAGTAACAATTAGCAATTATAAGTTGAACCATCGTCTTAAATGGACGTGTTTATGCAGACAAGTAACAATGATCAATTAACAAGTAGAAAGTTGGCCAACTTTTAACTTCTTACTTTAATTGAACCAAATTTTCTTCTAGTGCCCAACTAGTTCGCAGATGACCGTGGATTGGCACGTGCGATGACAAAAGCTAACCTAACTTTTAATAAATAAAATATTCTGTTTTTTTTTTGTTGTGGGTTGTGGTGTCGATTGGAATTTAGGTAATTTGTTTCTGAAAATATACTGTAAAAATGGAAATTGATGATGCCTATTTTGGCAATTTCCCGCGTTGTATGACTTGTGCACATGCTTACTTTTCTTCCTTAATTGTTAAATGAATTAGCATAAATGCCATCATTTTCGTTACTCGTTAATTGATAATTGTTACTTGATAATTTTTAATTGGTGTTGCATAAATCCACCATAAGACACCGGCCAAGGTGTCTATGAAAACAACCTCTTCCCCTCTGAGTTCTAACAAAATTTACAGGGTTGCTTGACAGTACTTCCAAATCTAGTAGTCCTAACACTTTGTGGGTACTCACCAACATGGCAGCTTTCATTTTGAACATGATCACTTCTACTAACATCAGGACATACTGAATTATTTTTATTTCTACTCTGAACATCTCTATTAACATCAAAAAGTGCAGAAATATTCTCATTAAGTTTGGGCAAATTGTCATTCAGATCAGGGCACACTCTATACTCATTTTGCCAGTGTTTCAGATGAAATGAATTTCTCCTCAATGTATTACTACTGTGATCCTGGATAACGTAGGACCTGGGACTTCCGTGCTTACCAACGATCTTAGCAGGCTCCCATACTTTACCCCTCCTCACTACAGCATTATCCCCAATCTCTGTGACATTTTAGTGTTTTATCATATATTCTGTATATGTGGTTTGTCGGTTAATTATTTTCTTACGAGCCCCTGAGTGTACTTCTGATTTCAGTAATTTTTACATTCTTAAATTTGCAACACCCATCACCCTACCCATAGGTCTCATAACTGAGCAACCAAATCTTCTAATTTAATAATTCCAATTTTTTTTTTTTTTTTTCAAATCTTTATGAAGTATATAGGGTAGAATATTCACCTTTAATTCATTACTGATAGTGAATGGATTGAAGTGTCACACTGATCTGAAGTTTGTATGGTATCTTCAGTTTTTACTTTGAGAAGCCACTGCAAAATGTTAGTTATCCTCATTTAGAACACTTGTTGAATGCAGGACCATGAAATTTTCTACATCTGCGGCAGTTGAAAACTTCCTTTATCGTCGTGGCATCTTCACTATTTTTCTTGTAACAATCACTCCTCTGACTGTTTGCATGGCTGGATTTATTCTGAACCAAAACAACTTACTTTTCCTGTAACGATTTAGCTTGTTTCTTTGACAACTCTGCACAGCACGGCACCAATTAATTGCCTTCTCGAAATCAAGATTGCTTTCATGAAGTAACCTTTCTTGCAGTTGGTCATCTTTTATACCTATGGCGATGCAATTCCTAATCATTTCATCAGTTAGTTAGTTATATCATTTTTGTCACCCTTTTTATGTATTGGAATTACTTTATTCATTTTAAGGATTTCTGGAAACATCTCATTACAAAATGATAGATTAACTAGAATTGTTGAAGATTTTATTAGGGAATGTAATATATTTCTCACTAGGAAATTTAGTATTTCATCCGAACCACATGATTTACTATTTTTACACGCTTTATATTAGATTCAGATTCAGTATAAAGAAAAAATATGGGTTATTTTTAAACAAAATATGCAACAAGAAACAAATTGGTTCTCGACCTCTTTCGTCAAGAAATAAAAAAGGCAATTTTCGTAATATTGGTTTGAACCACCGAAAATTTAAGCAAAAAAATACACCAAAAATCAAATAACAGTCTGAAGTAAAATACAAACTTTTTTTCTTTTGAGCTAGGGTCCCTTCAAAATATCTATCAGATGTACTTCATTGTCCAGAGTGGCTTCAGTCGGGGAAGTAGTTGTTTTCAGTTAGATATTCACAAAAAATAATTTCATTTTTATCTTAGATTTTTTTATATTTAGAAAAATCCTATTCAATGTTCAATTGAAGAAGTTTCCCTTTTTGAAATTTTACATTTTCTTATTTTTATAATAATCCAGCCAAATCATTGAATATTCATCACATATTTACTTTTTAGATTTTGCCGGAAATGGTACCACTCCCTGCAAAGAAATGGCATTGGATGTTGGATGGCCAGATGTGGTGCCCTTCAAATTTACAACAAAATACCGAAAGTAACTAGGAAAAAAGTCCTTTGGTGTAGCACAGTATCACACCTGCAGGAATTCAAGAAAATTGTGTACTTCCATGAAAATCAACTGATTTATCCAGTCCAAGAAATAAAATCGGGAGACGTTTAACATGGGTATAATCAGATTACAACATGGCAAATATGACGTTGAAAATGAGTAAATATTTTTAGGGAAGAATATTGACACCCTGAGAAAGTTGTGAGTTGGTAAGTTTTTTGTAATTTTTCGATTTCTGGAAAATGTGTTACAAACACCAATTGTGGATTTATGCAGCATCAATTAACATATCAATTTACAAATATCAACCAATTAATAAGTGATACATAGCAAATTAACGATTCAACAATAATACATTATAATTCTGGAAACATTTTCACAAACTGATTTATTAAACCAAATGCATCAAAAATGTATTCAAAATTTAACTGACAGACTTATAAAGTGTGCTCACCCAAAATTCAGGAAAACTAATATAGAAATAATCGGGAATATTATGAAAGAAAATAATTACCCCAGCCACTTTGCAGAAAAAACAATGAAAAAATACATGTGATACAATAAAAATGGCAATAAAGAAAAGAAAACAACAATATATATACCTTTACCGTACATAGACAAACTATCGAATAAAATCAATAAAACAATGGAAAAACACAACATAACTATATCACACCAACTTCAAAGTACGAATAAGACCATTTACTCAAAATTAAAACCTGAAATACCACAAAAAAACAAACTCATACAGTAGATAGAATACCGTGTAAAGACTGTAAAAGTTCCTATATCGGTCAAACAAAACAATACAAGCCAACAAATATCAAATGATACATATTAAAAGAGTCCCCCCAACAGCATTGACAATAGAAATGGTATCAAAAACTTAAGCCAGATTTGTAACAACCTTTTTTAACTTTGTTTATAGTAGTAATAATGAAAACTGATCATTATATGCTGCCAAAAAAATACAGTCAGGCTTATATACTATAACTCAATCTAAACAATCCAGTGTACTCATGAAGAGGGTAAAAAAAGCATAAAAGATAAACAAACCATTCCCCATAACATTAAAGTCACACACCTTCAACAACATTCGAAAACATCGCAATATCAATAATATTGATTTGTTGAAAATATAAACAGGATGTTCATAAAATCGTGGATTTTTCAATTCACAGAAAAATCTTTCTATCAATATTCAATTGAGAATGTTTCCCTTTTCATCAATAACATATTTTGTCGCAAACTCCATGTTTTTAATTTTAGTGTTTTTAACCTGAAGATGACAAATACTATGTTGAAACGTCATTAAAAGGAATTATACGAATTGACTGAATCAGACCTTAATTCCCAGAATTCGAAGAATATATATAATATATATATATATATATATATATATATATATATATATATATATATATATATATATATATATATATATATATTTGGTTGGGGGTTCTTAGGTTTGGGATTCTTGTGTACAAATAAAACTATCTTATATTATGCTAGACGTTTCGCCCTTGGCCAAAGGCATCTTCAGTAATTTTTTTTTAATAATTAATTTTTAATAAAGGAACATCTGAATCCATGCACCGGCCTCTGTAAGGAATGCATCAAGAAAAATCCAGACACAATTCACAATAAGGCTATAGTAGTGCCACTTAAATCGCGCTGTATACGTTGTTATGAATATGCGGACAATTGTTGGAATAATTTATGCAGTTTGTGTGGAGAAAATTGGATGTTATGCGAGCACAATAGATACTTATTTCCTAGTGAAAAAATTCATTTCCGGGAATGTTTATGTCTTAGTCACAATCAACAATTGCACCGATTGGCTTTATATGGTCGTCGTATACCAACTTCCAACACTATAATAGAACCACAAAATAATTTATGGTATTTTATATGTATCATTGCTAATAAACTTTTATATACTTTATCATGTTTCAGTTAAAAAGTGTTCTCTATACCAATGTACATAATCAAAGATTTATTAACATTATAAAACATATAAGTCTTCCGTTGTAATGTGAACGAAGCATTATCAACTAAACACAGACATAGACCTTTTCACGATACGTTGAAAAAGCAGGTAATATGCAAATTTCGGACACTTTAGCTTATATTATATATAGCGCATATGGATTATACACGTATAAAGTGTCCGAAAAACATTGCGGAAGTTACAAAATATTTTCTAGAACACTTAATACAACACAATTCTAAAGTGTTGCAACTTCCACTCTAGAGATGTCATAGGCATGCAGCTCCTCTATAGGTGACAAGACTGGTTGTCTAACTTTGGTTGTTTTTAAATTTTTAACAGATTATCATAATTAAGGGTGAAAAATTACTTTTTTTAAGAAAAAATGGGAATCTCAAGTTATATATATACCATCAAACTTCAAAAGGGTTTTTTTGAAGAAAAAGTTAGCTATTAGTATGAAACCAAAAAAAGTATTTTATGGGCTGGACAAATTTTGATAATAAACAGGAGGCCGCGTGGCCTATAATGAATATGCAAAGGCCTCCCCCGATTTAGTGGAACATATCTATCCCTCTTCTGACGGAGAAATGGGATAGGCATGATCTGCCAAATCGGAGATTTTTTGAACATGCTCCAATTATTTTAATCACGTAGAATTAGCGATTTTTGCGATTTTGACAGGAATTCCAAGAAGGCTGCTAGCTGTCCAGGGCCAAAGAGAGTAAACGTTATCTGAATAGGAGGTACTAATAAGCTCTAGCCAATTACAAGCTTGTAGCATTAACCCGTCCCAGTGACGTATGTGGACATGAGTACAGGTGGCCCACGTAACATACAGAGTGGTCCAATATACATTCAAGAGCCTGTAACTCTCAGATACCAGAGTGCAGTGTGCGCTTGTCCGCCACTGTCCAGAGAGAATCCCCTCCAAGGAGCTGTTAGACCTTGACGTGGTGAAGGGGCTCAGTAGCTATGGTGATTCTGAGAGCGATGCCGGCGGGAGTTTACTCCTGGCAGGGCCACCCATGCCGGTAAGGTCGAAGATGAGTAGCGAAGCTAAGGACAGCTCAAATAACAGCCGGTTGGCGACCGCATCTGTAGCAGCTCAATCGATGGAAAGCAGTCCGGACGCGATATTGGCGCACTGGCCGAACTGGCAAAGTGGCACAACTTGTAGCCGTAAATGAGAGGAGCAAACCTCAATTAAAAACCCCCAAAATCAAGGTGTGCGCCGAGGATTTGAATGATGTCAGGGTCAAGACACCGAAAGCACCACTCGTGCCGAAGCTTCGGCCAAATTTGCCTTGTCTTTGCATGCGGGGCTCTGCGAAGATTGACAGTCGTTCCCTAGCTAATCGTGGGAACAGCATGGATAAACTTAAACTTAACAAATTAAACACAGCAGAAGATGAGACGTCAGATCGAGAATCGTTACCGGGGGACACACCTTCGATAGGGGAGCACAACAGCTCGATATAACAACACCGCTCAGTCAAAACTAACCTGGAAAGAAGCATTTGCTCAGAGTAAACAAGCGTTGTTAGGCCATGTCAATACGAGCAAAGACTCGAGTGTTAAAAGAAACGATATGGTCAGCCATATCGAGAAGTTACAAGACATCTTCAATGATGTCGTAAACGAGCTTGTGCAACATGCCAAAGAAAGGACAGTGGTGGCCTCAATTGGGGCCTTGGAACAGAAAGTCACAGAAATTAAGGCTACCGTGTCGGCGACACCGGTGATCAATCCAGAACCACCGAGCATGGGGTATGCGAACGCTCTTAAAAAGCCGCCAGCACAAATAAGGGTGAATCAAGGTAGGCCGATAAAGACCTCTGTCAATCAGGTGATCCTGATACATCCGGCGCCGGAGAACAACGAAAAAAACCCAAAAAAAAAAAAGCAGCCCCGCCACGTAGGCGTCAAGCCAATAAAGATAATTAATTTGCCAGATAAAGGCATAAGATCATTTCTGCAGATACGAAATTTGAATAAGGCAGCACTAGACAAATTGAGACTGACAGCCAAAGTAGTTGACAAGGGTTTCCCCAGGATTGCAATAACAGGCGTTCCCGAGAATCTAACTGCACAGAAGGTGCAGGATGAAATCAACATGGATTTGGCACTAGCAGAGGGGGACCCAGAGGAGGTCAGAGGACAAAACATGGGACTTGTACGTGGGTGGTTGAAGCACCGCCTAGTCGAGAATGAGACTCATCGACAAAGGCGTAAATTGAATGGTCAAGATGCTGGGTCAGAGACTATGTCAGAATTATCAGATGTTTTAAGTGCCAGAGGTTCGGCCACATGGCAGCAGTATGTAAGAGCGAAAAGGCCTGCGCAGACTGTGCAGATACACATCAAACGAGGAATTGCCCAGAAGAAGCTAGGTTGAGATTAGCCAATTGCGAAAGGTCCAGGGAAGAAGACACAGAACATAGTGCCGGCAACCCTACCTGTCCCAACTACCGTAGGAGATTGCAACAAAGGTACAGAATACTGATTATGAATTCTAGAATCAAAATAGCTATAGGACAGATTAATCTTCAGAAGTCCAGAACAGCCACCTTAGAAATCAGACAGGTGGCTGAAGATCTCAGGTTGGATGTCCTTTTGGTGCAAGAACCCTATGCTTATGAAGACCGGGACAAGAAATGGAGAATCCCTGGCTTCGCAAGCTACAGGATTGCAGCCGACACCACCAATAGAGTGCTGGCTGGAATCATCATCATGAATAAGGGCGCTGACGCGATGCAACTTAAGCTGACAAACACCCAGCATATCGTGGCAATTACGTACAAGTCACACAAGAATCAAACGTCCCTACTAACCAGTATATATTGGAATCCCGACAGGGACATGGACCCTATGATAGAGGAGGTCGAGAATTTGGTTTCCGCACATGCAAGGAAACAAATCCTTATAGGCGGCGATTTCAACGCCATATCCGAGCTTTGGTATGCAAACTCGCAGTGTAACAGAGGCCTCGCCATGGAGGGGCTGCTGCTAAGCACAGGCTTACATTTAATGTATCTGCCGAATCAACCTGAAACCTTCAGTACGGCAAATGGGGTGGCCAACATCGATCTTACTTTGGGTGACATGAACACAGTAAGCACCCCCTATGTCTGGAAGGTACTGCCGGACAAAGTCCAAAGTGATGATAGGTTAATCATAACCAAAGTTAGTTCGGAGGAGTCGAGTAAAGGCCCCCAAAATCAGAATAAATATAGCATGAAGCACTTAAATCTGGATATGATCAACCAGATGGGTCCGTGGTATGAGGAAGAATTTGCAAGCCGCACTGTGGAGACGGAGGCGGATATTGACTCCGCTATCACTGACCTTACAACCGCTCTCCTGGAAATAACCGAATGTGCAGCAGAGAAAATGATGATAACCACTGCACATGGTGGAATGATGCCCTGACTACACTCAAGATGGGTGGCCAGGGCCAGAAGGCAACACCAAAGAGCAAGGAGATTAAATCTCCCGGAAGAGATCAGGGACAATACCAAGAGAGCCTTCCAACAGGAATTGAAAGCCTATAAAAGAGCCCTACGAGGTGCGAGAGAAAAGTCGTGGACGAAGTTTGTCAGCGAAGACTTAGCCCCAAACCCTTGGGGCTACACGTATAAGTAAGCCGCTGCAAAAATCAAGACAACCCCTATGGCCATGGCGGTGGAAGATCCGCAGGGCAAAGATACGACAAGTATGATTGATACGCTCAAAGCGATAGGTGATAAGCTAATGCCAGAAGATGAGATTCAAACAGATAGTGGAGCTAATACAGAATGGAGGCAAGAGGCGGCGGATTTAGAGGGAGTAGACGTTCCCGATTTGGACCTCACCATTACTGTCGCCGACATCCAAGAGGCAGCTCTGAGGATCAAACCGAGAAGGGCCCCCGGGCTGGACGGCGTCCACGCTAAAATTCTTGCGCGCTCCCTTTTGTAGAACACTTTTTAACAAAAATTTTCAATGGATGTCTGACACTTGGCATTTTCCCAAAGCAGTGGAAAATCGGTAAACTAGTCACCATTCTAAAGGGAGCCGGAAAAGACCCGAGTCGACTGGACTCCTGGAGGCCGTTAACCCTGCTTTCGGAGCTGGGAAAAATGCTCGAAAGGATCATCATATCGAAAATAATGAAAAGCATACCTAATGATCAGTTGATCAGTAGAAAGCAATTTGGGTTCACCCAGAGTAGGAGTACCATCGGCGCCATAAAAAACGTCCTGACTCACATAGAGCAAGATGTCCGACACCACCTAGTCATCTTCATCGACATTAAGGGCGCTTTTAATAACATGTGGTGGCCGGACCTTATAAAATATGTCCATGATGCTCATAAAGAGCGAACGTAAAGTAGAATACTACAGGGCCCGGATTCTCCACGGCGATAGAATAGAATGTTCCCTAGGGAGCGATCCCCGATTTGTTTCTACTCCCTTGTTTGATAACGAGAAGTCGGTATTCTTGACCGTCAGGGAGGTATCCGAATAAGAGTTCCCCGACGAGCAATGTTGCCAAAGGTTCTAACCAATCAGAAACAACAATTTTTTGACAGACCAATTGAAGCTAACGTCAAACCCTCCCTATAGTTACAGGTTACAGTTTTGTTTGAAATCAGTATAGAACTCTTGTCTATGTTTGAAATATTGAAAATGGATAATGTTAAGAGAAGATCGCTTCCCATTAATAATAAACAAAAAGAACTATTAACCGATTATATATCACAAAGACCTGAAATGTATATAGGTCGGTTAACAGCTGATTATACAAGAGAAAACATGAAGAAAAACTGGATTGAAATAACGAACATGTTAAATAGTATTCCAAATGCTCCAGCAAAAGAATGGACACAGTGGAGAAAAGTAAGTACATAGTATATAATATACTCTTTACAAGAGAAACATGAATTACCTGATTTATAATAAAACATACACTGTTGTCATTATAAACCTAGAAGTATTGTGCTATAGTATATGATTATATTTGTTCTTATAAATATGTGATGTTTAAATTGATTAAAATTTATTTGCATGCTTTTGTGCATATGAATGTCATCAAAGATTTATGTTAGGCTCATATCAAACAAATGATTCAATACTATTTACCTCACTGATGATCAATCAGACTAGCTATAAGGACCTGCTGAATATTTGCAGAACTTAATTCAGAAATATTTGCCACTTGCCTCCCTACAGAACAGAATTCAGTATCTTTTTTGTTTCAGACATGGGTTGACATAAAAAAAAATACCAAAACGAGGTTCGTGAAGGAGAAAAAACATGCAAGGGGTACTGGAGGTGGCCCTCCATTGCCACCAAATCTCGAAACAAGTTTGGATGAAAAAATTTTGAACATCATTCCTATGGTTACCATCAAAGGTGATGACAATATACAGGAATCACTTGTTCCATTCTTGGAAGATGATGCTGTATTATATGTAAGTAAAATATCAAGAAGGTTAATTAAAATATTGAATATTTTTTGTTATTTATGTCGAATAAGAATGCTGGATGATCGTTAAAAAAAAAAGTCAATAAATTATAACAAGAACATTTAGATATTGAAACTGTTATTTTAGGAAGGGTATGAAAATGAGCAGACCACTAGTGAACAGAATCAGAATTACGATCACATGTACTCTTGTAACAATGAAGTTGAGAACACAGGAGATAAGACTGCCCCAACACATTCCACAAATTCTGCTCCATGTCAGACTGCTCCATCATGTTCCAGTCAAATATACTCCACTTCCACAAAAAAGAAAATGAGGACGAATAAAACGAGCAGATTACAAGAATCGCTAAAAACCAATGCAAGATTCATTGACATCAATGAGAAGAAGTTTTCAGATGATAAAATCTACCAAGATAAAAAAATCTCTCTGATGGAAACAAAATTGAAAAATCGGGAAATATTTGAAGATAGGGTAGCATCTGCCTTAGAAAGTATAGCAGAAAGTTTAGGGAAGCTAGCCTCGGGGATATCAAAAACTTGATTTTAGATACTGGTGTGCCCAAGTGTATTGTTTATATTTTCCGTTACTATTTTGAATATTTATTGTTCTTCCAAATTTGGTTTTTTTTTATTACAGAGTTTTGTTTATTTATTGTTATTAGAGTTTCTAGTTTGGTTTATTGTTATTACAGAGTTTTCTAGTTTAGTTTATTATTATTAGAGTTTCTAGTTTTGTTTATTGTTATTACAGAGTTTTCTAGTTTGGTTTATTGTTTTCACAGAGTTTAAATATATTTAATAAAAAATACACATCTATGTACACAATACATATATTTATATTATTTAAACAAGAAAGTGGTTATTAATAATATTCATTCTCAACTCTCTTGCTGCAAGCAAATCTTGATTGACCCTTGCATTATTTATCTGCTCCCCAGCCAATGGCATTGGTGCATATATGCCATAGTCAATTATGTCTATATCTCCATCCTCTTCTTGTGGCTCAGGTACACCGGCGTCTATACACATGTTGTGTAACACCACACATGCATTTATGATAGTAGCTGCAACAGTTGGAGAGTAGTGCAAGACACGGTGTTTCAATAGGCACCGAAAACGATTTTTAATCACGCCATTGCAGCGTTCAATACCACTTCTGATACTACGGAATCTTTCGTTAAATCTTTCTTCTTCTTCGGTTTCTGGGTGAGGTATAGGTGTCAATATCCATGGTCTTGTGGGATAACCTGCATAATGCACAAATTATGTATTTTTAGCTTTGAGGTGAAATCTCAATAGTAAGGAGTAACTATTACCTGAATCGCCTATTACGAAAAAAGTATTAGCAGGATTTTGACGATAAATTCTTTCCAATGTCTCAGAAACTCTAGACTGGGACCAAATGAAGGCATCATGTGTACTACCTGGAAATCTAGCATTCACATTCAATATCCTCAATGTACTGTCGCATATCTAAAAAAAATAAAATAATTATGAATCATTATTTCCGAAATTATCTGAGGTGGGAAAAGAAAAATCATTACCAACTGAACATTAAGAGAATGATAATTTTTCCTATTGACATAGGCTCTTTCTGGCTGTTCTTCATTATGCACTTTGGGTGATACAATCGCCACATGTGTACAATCAATAATTCCAACTATTCCAGGAAATTGATATTTTTCATAAAACCTGAAAAAAATAATTCATTAATGTTTCACTTCAGCTCCATTTTGAACTGAATTAACCTACCTCTGTCTTATATTCTCCAGTTCTCCAATATTTCCTGGAAAGCGAACCCACTGATTGAATATTTCAGGAGAGTTCAAAACATTGCATATTTCTCTCAAGCAACGGCTTACACTTGCTTGACTTATTCCAATGAAATGGTTTGAGCCAGTTATTTCTTGGTAACTACCAGTAGCCAAAAACCTCAAAGTTGCCAAAACCTGAAAATGATATAGGTACTTGATTTAAGCTGTCTTCATTATTGTTTAGTGCAATTATTATTGCATAAAAATTAAAAAAAAAACAGTGGAATGTATCTCAATATATTAACTTTTCGGCTAATAGATTACTAGGGAAATTTTCATTTATTCTATTTATAGTACGAATTTTGTTTTGACTTACCTTGGTTTCTACAGTGAGAGCCGATGCTCTTGAAGGTGCTTGCACATGATGTTGAACAATATCAATGAGTTGCCTCGTTAGAGCTTTCGTTAGTCGAAACATTTTTATAAATTTTTGTTCAGACAGCTCAAAAGGGTTTCGTTTGGGAAGCACATCCACACCTATGTGGTTTTGTATCTCGGCATCCTCAACATCCTCATTTATTTGGTCCCATATTATAGCATTCGCCATATCCATGTTTAATTGAAAGAAATGGAATATTGCAGTGATCGACGATGTCCAAAAACTGAATGCCAAACAGATCAATATCACACGATCGGTTACCTGAAACCGGGACAAAAAATGTCTTCAAAATTAAAAAAATTCAGTTATAGTTTATATACGACAAGAAAATACCTTATCAAATAAACACTCCTCACTCAAATTGAACTTAATTAAGTGAAGAACAGACGAGTAAGAAAATATACTGTAAAGAATCTTAACCACACACCCAAAACATAAACAAATACATAACCTAAGAATAAGCGTTCCCTGC
Organism: Gonioctena quinquepunctata; assembly: GCA_018342105.1. Classification (NCBI taxonomy): domain Eukaryota; kingdom Metazoa; phylum Arthropoda; class Insecta; order Coleoptera; family Chrysomelidae; genus Gonioctena; species Gonioctena quinquepunctata. The sequence goes on along the minus strand of JAFIRS010003214.1, from coordinate 66,862 downwards.
GTCATTCTATCACAATTCCTAAGAGATGTAATATTTGTTCCCCGGGGAGCGCTGTTCTACTGTCATTCGGTTCAAGAATACGGTTTTCGTGCAAAGTCCGTGGACACGCCTACTTTCTCTCATTTGTTCTACTCCCAGGTTTTCAAGAATCGCGGCCCAGCTTACACGAAAAGGTGGAGAAAACCCTTAGTAAAGGCTGTCCGCAGGGCTCCGCTCTTGGTCCCCTGCTCTGGAACTCAACTCTGGAACCACTATTGAGAGGCGGTTTTCCTGATGGAGTTGAAGTGGCAGCATACGCGAATGACATCGCGATAGCGATTAACGCCAAGAATAGGCGAGATCTGGAACACCTAGCCATGCTGTCCTCGAACAAGGTCAGCGATTGGGCTTGTAAGCATAAGCTGGACATTTCAAAGGACAAGTCGAAGTATATGCTCCTCACGAACCACTCCAACAATAGAAACCCTATTATTAGGTATAGAGGCTCACCTATTACCAGGGTGAGAAAATACAAGTATCTGGGCGTAGTGCTGGACGATAAGTTGGCATTCACAGAGCATATCGCGTACATCACTAATAGGGGAAGAAATATCTTCCAGATATTAAGGAAACATTCCATGGCGGTTTGGGGAGTTACTACTAAATCGATGATGCAGATCTATCAAGCCGCCATCATACCAATCATAGGTTATGCTTCGGAGATATGGATAGGGAAAATTAACATCGCATGCAACGCTAAGAAATTAAGAAGCCTGCAATGCCTATGTCTTAGGACAATCACAGGGACCTACAAGACGACCCCCAACGAAACAGTGTGCGTTTTGGCTAAGCAACTCCCAATAGACCTGGAGATAGCGGGAGCCAATGCATACAAAGAGCTAAGAAGAATCGGCAGTACACACTTGCTAGGAGAGGAGATACTGCTCAGAGAACACAGATTTTGGATAGCAGCAGCTTTATATGTTAGAGCAAAACTCATTACCGAGTGGCAGCGAAGATGGGACAACTCAGGCTGGATATCACCCACGTCCAGCCCGGCAAAGCCACGCAATCCTTTCTCTCAAGCCATTGCGGAATGGGCGTCCACCTATACCGTATAGGCAAAAGGACCTCTCCAAATTGCTTAAGCTGCGACCTCCCCGACTCACCTGCTCATAGACTGATGGAATGCCCAAGATTCGACGAAGCCAGAATTCTCCTAGAGCAGCATTTAAACATGGAGTTGCCGCCAGACCCCGGCGAAGTTATAATGGTGATGGGTTCAAATCTTGAACCCCTTAGGTATTTTGTTACAGAAGTTTTGTAAGTTGTAATAACAACTGTAGGTAATCTAGAGGTGTCACTAAAATTCAGTTGTAAATAAAGGTTGTACCACTAAGAAAGAAATTGTAAAGTGTCTGCCTCGCTAGTCTTCAGTAGACCACTCGGAAAGTTGAACCGGAAGGTAGTTACTTTCCATGATTGGATGCCATATGCATCTTTGGTTGAAGAGTCTCCTCCTACCCCCGACGTACCAATTGTATGAAATATAAAGTAAAGTTAGGGCCTCCCCAATCATCTTATTCATTTTCAAGAGGCCTGCTCAATTCAGGAGGTGGGACCCTCTTCCCCCCCCCCCTTTTTTTTGTCCAGAGAGAATGGTGGCCATGACATGTCCATATACGTCACTATGACTCACAAATGATCTTTCATCTCTTTCTATTAGTGTCACCATGGTCTTATGGGGAATAGACTCTCCTACTCAGATAACGTTTACTCTCTTTGGTCCAGGGCAACACTTATTGACAGTTTTGGTCCTTGCTAACGGGGCATTTGGTCAGCTCACTTCCTGGGTTTGGTTACGTGTTGCAGTCTGATTATACATAGTGTATATACGAATATTGAAATCAAATACATCAAAAAAATGAATGGAGTATTGGACCATTGCTTCAACCCCGCAATAGTCTGAGTCTACCGAGCCATAATACATGTAAACCCCGATACCAACTCCATTAGACTATCTCAAAATCCGATCAATTATTACAAATTAGGCAAGTTTATATCGCTCACAATCACCCCAGGAGAGTATTACACCCGAAACATTTGAACATGTGTGTGTATTTTGTGGATGTCCACGTGGTCATATTGGGCTGCTCCCTGGCGATTATTATATGCAATCAGATATCTTCTGAAGCACCAAATACATAGGTATCTTGTAATAATATGCAGAAATCGCATATTATTTCGATAATAAAAGTCATTTCCGAACAACAAAATTTCATTCGGAATTTTTCAATTCGAAGTTTCAGACATAATTTTTTTGAGATCGTGGATCGATTCTCGAAAGAAAATAAAGTCCTGGTTTCGGTTCGTAAATTCCATAGACATATAATAATATGGACTGGTTGTGGGAAAGAGAACATCGATATCAGAACCTGTGAAAAAGGACAGAATATGTTCAGGCAAAACATTGGTTTCGTATATTGTTTATATGTGTTTTCGTGTGGTGTTTTCCGAGTTTTTTATAAATTTATCTAGTGTTTCAGAACTCTCTAATAAATAATAAACATTCTTAAATATGCCTTCTTCGTGTGCAGCTTATAATTGTGTAGTTAGATACAAGAAAGGGCTGGATGTGAAATTTCATAGGTGAGTAACCATGAAGTGTATGTGGATTTTTTTCAACACATTTTAACTACAGGTTTCCGAAGAATGAACTGATGAGAAATAACTGGGTGATAGCCATTAGGAGAAAAGACTACAAACCCTCTGCCACAGCGGTAATTTGTAGTAACCACTTCAAAGCAGAGGACTATTATATTAATCCCTTTGGGACGAAAGTTTTGAAGAAGGAAGCAATCCCATCGGTTTTTGATTTCCCGAAACGTCTTCTCAAGAAGGAAAAATCAAGAAGAACATTGATTATAAATGCCACTGAAGGTGAGTTCATATTTTCTAAGTCACTGTCACCCAAAACATTTCCTTCAAATTTCAAATAACATTTATATTTGTATGCCTTTCTGATTCTTTCAAACTTCGCTTTTTACCATTTGATATAAACATTGATTCAATGTGATCAGATATTCCTCCCACATCACCCGTTCGTACTATTCCGAACTCAAGCTTGACTCCTGCCAAAGGTTCTGGAAAATTGAATGTTGAAGAACAAGATAGTATTCCCTCTACCTCTCAAGCATTACAGACACCAATTCAAGTTTTTCATAATTCTAATCCAAATGTAATCAGGCATGAATTAACTCCTGTCAAATCTGGGACAAATATTAGAAAAAGGTAAATAAACAACAATATAAAATTTCATATAATTAAATATTTTCTCATTCTTCTTAGAAAAAGGTAAGTTCCTGTATATGTGGGAGATTTCGAAGAATCTGATCTTGACAGTCCAAGAAAACGCCATATATACTGGAATATTTCGCAGTCAGTCATACAGAAATACAGAAAGACTAACAAGTATCTCCACTGCAAACTTCACAGGTGTAATAAAAAAATAACAGATCTGAATGGTCTTCTTGATGATTTGAGAAAGAGACATCAAATTTCTTCTGAAACATCAATAATACTGAAGGTATCTAGGATTACTTATTGAGGTATTGGTATAATTGTAGTTTGGCCAGATATCAGAGCAAAGATAAAAAATAAATAAGTTATGAAAAATAAGAAAAAAGTTATACCTATATTAGTTGGAGGAATACTTATTTATAATTTGCCAAATTATATCCAGGAAAACATTATTTTTTTAATTTTAGCTTTCTTGCTTCTTTAGGTGAGTTATTTTCTTTAAATTATTTGAACATGCAATTTTTTTATTTGTTATTCTATATTTTTTTTGTTTGATAGAATTATTGGTGTAGGTAATGAAGGCGCATGAACAGGCTTATTTAAGAAAGGTAGAAAACCATATTTTATTTTCAGAGGCAATGGGGGTTTTGATGTTTTTTTATACACATGATTTAATGTATTTTCATTTCATTTAGGAATCTGTTTCCGAAGCAGAAAAACAACTCCTTTCTAGGCAGTTGAAAGGAGTAACAGGAAAATTTCCTCCGGAATTGAGAAGTTTTGCTCTCACTCTCAATTTCTATTCATCATCTGCCTACAACTACATAAGTACCACTTTTGGGAAGCATTCTTTGCCACATCCACGTACTTTGTTAAAATGGTGCAGTTCAGTAGATGGCTCACCGGGGTATACTGAAGAGGCTATAAGAGCTGTCAAAATCAAGGTGGAGGTGGAAAAAACCAAGGGAAAATCATTGCTAGCTGGATTGGTCATGGATGAAATGTCAATCAAAGAACAGGTTGAATGGACAGGCTCCAGGCATGTGGGATATGTCAATTTTGAAACAGGAATCCAAGATTGTGATGGCATTCCTAGGGCCAAAAATGCCTTAGTCTTCATGCTTGTTGCATTAAATGCTAGATGGAAAGTTCCCATTGCATATTTTTTGATAGATGCTTTAACTGCAGAGCAAAAAGCAAATTTGGTGAGAGGTTGCTTGATACAAATGGAGGGTACAGGAGTTATTATAAAGAGTCTCACATTTGATGGAATAACATCAAATATGTCTATGTGCAGTATTCTAGGAGCGAACTTGAGCTGGCCAGAAATGAGGCCATATTTTTTTCATCCCATTACAAATCACAAAATACACATTATTCTAGATGCCTGCCATATGGTTAAGTTGTGCCGTAATACTCTTGGTGACTGGGGATTTTTTTACAATGGACTGAACGAAAAAATAAATTGGAATTATTTCTCAGAATTAGTCAAATTACAAAATGAATCAGGACTTCATGCAGCAACTAAAATTCGGAATAGACATCTAAATTATCACAAAGAAAAGATGAAAGTAAAATTAGCAGTGGAAATGTTCAGTGCAAGTGTTGCCGATGCTTTAGAGTATTGTGATAAAGATTTGAATATCCCGTAGTTCAATGGAAGCCAACCCCTTGTAATTCACTGCAGAAAAATTAATGATATTTTCGATATTTTAAATAGTAGAAACTTTTTAAACAAAATGATTACCAAAAAACCTCTCTGCATAGAGAATGAAAAGTTCATTAAAGATACTATAGAGAGTTCAATAAAATATTTGAGTAGTCTCAAAGATCAAAAAGGAGATTTAATTATTAAATCTCGACGAAAAACAGGCTTCATTGGGTTGATAATTTGCTTAGTTAGTATTCGGAATTTGTTTGATGATTTGATAAAAACGAAAACTTTAAAGTTTCTCTGCACCTATAAAATGAGTCAAGATCATATAGAGATGTTTTTTTCTATTATGAGATCTCGAGGAGGTTTCAATAATAATCCTACAGCAAGACAATTCGAAGGGGCGTATAAAAGAGTCTTGATCCATTGTGAGCTAGTGTCACCAGATACTGCAAATTGCTTGGCACAAGACAAAACAAGTATATTGAATGTGACATCTTCCACTCATGTTATAAGTACAAATTTGTTAGATTCTTTGAATGTTCAGGATATTGAAGTTGATGATTTTGATAATTTGGTTCCTTTCACTGAGATTTCAAATTGTGTATATTATACTGATATTATAGAGTATATCGCTGGTTTTGTCAGTAAAGGAATGGTAAAACTCATTAATTGCGACACTTGTGCCAAATCACTCACTTCCACAAATACAGCATCAGCACTTCTAATAAGAAAAAATAGAGGTGGACTCTGTAAACCTTCGTCAGATGTAGTTAAAATATGTATTGTGGCAGAAAGTATTATAAAAACAATAAATAACTTTTCTGAGCCCAATATAATAAATAAAATGATAAGGTTTTGCCTAAGGAAAATAAGCTTAAATGAAGTCTTTGCAGTGCTCACTGAGCACTCGATGGAACAAGATCCTCTTTCTAGTCATATTTTACAATTGGTTAAACTGATTTTGAAAAATTATCTAACTATTCGTCTCCACCATATTAATGATACTTCTAATGAAGTTGAGTCAAGAATAAGACATAGATTGACAAAATTAATTCATTTCAGTCATCAATAAAGGTTACACGAAAGTAATATAGTATTAGAGGCCCATTTGAAATGGAAACATCCTTACAAAACATATATTTTTCGAATCTCTACCTCACAAAAAAAAACAATCGGTTCAAAAATAGGTGTTTTATAAGAGTGCTTTCATTTTAAATAAGTCACATATATTTTGATTTTCTTCAAATTCTCGGAATTAACGTTTTGATCAATCAGGTATTTTTTCAACATACTTTTTGTCCATCTTCAGGTAAAAAACACCAAAATAGTAAGATACATATAGTTTGAAACAACACATTGACCAGTGGTAAACATAGTCCCAGTAGTCATTTCTACTGTGATATACAAAAATGTGTTGTTTCAAACTTTCTGTATATTTATTTTATTGTTAGATGACACAAAATACGTCGAAATGTAAATAAATGAAAGAATGATATGTTCATTTATTTATATATTTTGCTATCAGGGAACCCAAGAAACTCTATTAATGAAGTGATTTTTACTATATAATTTTGATAATCCTTATTTTTCACTCATTTAGATTAATTTTATATAATAAACACTTATTATTTTATTTATTTTCATTCCCTTCATTGATTCTTATTTCTTATGATCAGAAGTATTCCTTCGAAGACACATAACAGCTATAGGGGTAAGTACTATGCACCACAATTAAGGTTTGAATAATATTGACCACTGTGAATAAACTGATAGTAACACAAAAATAATTTTCCAAAAAAAGGACTTATCCGACAGATGCTCTCTATTTGGAAACAAATATATTTAATCCAGTTCAGATCTTCTTTTCGCATATTAATGAAAAATCTTTCAAATCGAAACACTTGAACCAAACAAATTAATTTCAAAATGCCTTTTATGGATAAAGCTGTAGGACAAAAAAAGGCACAGCTACATCAGCCTTAAATTATACAATACTCTACCAAATTAAAATAAAATGAAAAAACGACTAGTTGACTATATTACTATACTAGCTTGCCACGTACAGAGGTACATAAATTTCTCAACTGTTTTTTATATACACCCCATCATTTAACAACCTTCTTAAAATAATGTCTCTATATCGAGTGTTGAATACCATTTTGTATTTGTATTATTTTCCTATGTCATATTTTCACTTCCTAATTTTAATTTCTCACTAAGTTTTATTTATTAGGCATTATTGATCACAAATTTTGAAATCGCCCAAGTTCCCAATTTAGTTCAATTGCACTTCTAACTTCATGATATCGAATATAAATTTGATTACCAATATTTTTTTTTCAATCCTGAACTTTGAAATAAAAATAAAAAACATTTTCATTCAGATGAAGGCTAATGGAATTCTTTTGTTTCTGAAAGATATCATGAAAATGTCGCATAAATTTCCTCACTGTGATTCCATTAACTTTTTCAAAACTTTTCACTTAAAAATAAAAATAAAAAAGTTTCCAATGTAATGCCATAGCAAATTTGAATCTTCTGCCTTGACTTATTCCACCCTTCACAACATGTCTCTCTTTTATGTAGTCCGCCAGGAACTGTGTGTTAAAGTCACGTGACGGCCAGTCCATCAGTTATAATGTCTATGGTAAATTCGTAGATTACTACTGCTGTGTTTCATCATCGGTTGGGCAACAAGCTCAATCAATAAAGAATTCGAAGTACCAAAAATCAGACTACGAGAATCCACGTTCTTGTCAGGGCGATATTACGGATTCAAATTATACGCTTCTCATCGCCCAAGTTCCTGAAAAAGAAGATAAATTAGTTCCGGTTATTCCTTGCAATTGCACATGCCCGTACAAAGCATTATTGGACATCACCGTGCCTGAGGCTGGGCCGGCGGGATTGTGCTCGGTGGTTGGGTTTCACGTACTTCCTCGGGAAACCATAGGAAAGTGCATGGTCCTCCACGGTCTACCTACCTCCTGGCTGGCTTCACCGTCGAAGCAAGTATTAATTCTGCCAAAAACGAAATTTCTGTTGTCCACGTACACAGACACGTGAATCAGAACTCGGTCGTAGGGACTTGTGAGGTAAATAATACAACTTTGGAAATATTTCAGCGAGCAGAAATAGTAGGGATATTTAGGTCGCCTTGTGTCCCACCTCGAGGCCGGCCTTAGCCATTGTCGTGCCCTTGGTGTGGACCGCGCTGTTTGAGATTCAAAACGCGTCGAACCAACTTAGAATTAGCTAGTAGGGTGGTCTATACAGTGCAGTGTCAAGAACACGAAATATTTTTTTTTGAATAAAAAAAAATCTAGAGAAATAGTAAATTCCAGAAATAACAATTTTAGGTGTGAAACTATTTGAAGGATAGGAAATTTTCTAAGAGATAAGTTAACTTCCATAATTTTTTTTTTGTTTTTCTTTTTGTTATTCAGTCTGGTTCCATATACTTTGAAAAAATTTAGTAAATCTTTTTTTTCATTTGATATTAGCCATACATACAATTGAAATTTGGAACTCTCCACGCCTTGCTGTATTTGGGTTGAGCTAGCCCGGGACGAAAAAGTTCAGTTTGGAAATTTTTCAAATTCAATATTTTTTTTTTTAAATGAATAGGCGCGCGAGTAGTTATGGCGCTGGCCACCGTGGGGCGCATACGCACATACCCGATTTTTCGATAGAAGAAAATCCTTTTCGAGTTCTGGAGGTAGAGTTGGCACAACTTTACCAATTCGAAGAATTTCGTAAAAGTGCGACTGGCGAAATTGAACAAATAGGGAATGCGGATGCAGACACTCTTTGTATAAGGAGCGAACCCGTGAAATTGTACGAGAAATAGAGGAAGACTCCGATGTCGAAATCCATCCTCGGAGGCGCTTGGGAGCGTTGAGAAAAATTAAAACGACCCAAAATAATATAAATGAGAATATTTCGGATATTGAAAGGAATTCAGTTCTCGAGAGCACAATTACGATGACACGAGATTCGAATAGTATTGGATTTATTCCATTAGATCGGTCCTCTGGGATTCTCGACCGACAAACAAACCAGAATCCATGGCGCCCACGTTATATTATTAATAGGAGAGTAAATTTCATAGAAAATCCTCGCGAAGAGATAGAATTTCAAACCGGTTACGGAAATGGTTATTTCTTGAGAAAACCAAGATGTCCGATTCTGTAGTGTTACAAGAAAGTGATTCTGTGAATAATGCTAATAATGTATTTATGTGCTGCAAGAATGAACCTAATTTTACTTACTATTTGTGCATTAAGTGATCCTGCATACTACACAAGAGCTGTTTGCAGCGAATGAAAAACGTGCACTTTATTAATTCTCACAAAATAGTGTGCAAGGAATGCTACTCTTTACTGGAATCAGCTGTTGACGATGGTGCACATGACATGTGTACAAAAAATCTTCGTGAACTTACAAAGGACAATGATGAAAAAGATATAAGCATATTAGCAAATGACAGTTGGAATTAAAAACAAAGTGATGGAAAATTTTAAAAAGAAAACAAGAGATAAGAACTCAAATAAAAAAGTTCAAACACTGGAATCCCTGATAGCAAAAAGCAGTGATGACAAAAACAATGTGAGTGATGTTTGTATACAAACAAGCTTTAGTATCAATGGAATTGGAACAAGCTATTATACAGGAAGGAACAGAGACAGACGTTATTACCTTTTCTACAGGATGGACTCAAACGGAAAGTGAAACTGAAACGGAAAATGAAATAAATACGAAGAAGAAAAATAAACGAAAATACACTCCCAAGAGAGGGGAAAGCATAGGCAAACTGAGAAAGAAAAAGAAGAAGTCAGGTAAAAATATCTGGATAATGGGTTCAAGGTTATAATGATGGACAAAAATGATAATCTTAATATACAAACTAAAAAGGACATTACTCCTCTGGTAACTACAAATGATGTACTAAACCTTAAAAGCAATGGAAATCCTAAAGAAAATAATGAGGGTGAAGTGAACTTTGAAGAAGATGGCGCAAGGAAGGCAACTGATGATGAAAAAAATGGCGCAATGGATGCAAGCATAAGTGAACCTGTCTAAGAGGTATCAACAAAAAAAATTCTAATTATAGGCGATGAATATGCAAAAAGTTTCTCTAAAGTAATAGAAATGATGCTTGACACTAATAAAAAATATGTGATTGAGGAGCACATTCAAGCTAATATGGGAATTTCAATGATAACGAAAGACTTATTTCTACTTGTTAATCGATATGGACATGATGATTATGTTTTATTAATGCTCAATACAAAAAATATTAGCAATAATCATACCCTAAAATTAGCTTTGAAGAACATTCTTTCGATAGGCAAATTTACGAATATTCTGATCATTGCAGAACAGAATCAATCGATTGATATAAAAATCATCGATCAGATAAATAAAGAAATTAAAAATTATTCCAAAATGAAAAGAAATATATGCGTCAAGTTTTTAGTTGATCCTGAGATCAACAATGGTAAAATGTGCATCGCTGACAATGTAAGACACTTTATATCCACCCATAAAAATGTCCTGAAAAGTGTAAGACTCTACGAAAGTAAAATTCATTTTTTAGCCAACCTCAAGGACCCGATAGAAATCACATATTGGAATAGGGTATTTCTCAGTTTTAAAATGTTAGGTTGGTACTTTTGAATTATGTTTCATGAAATATATGTTCTGTGAAAAGACAGTTGTCAAAACAAGAGTTCAGTTGTTAACCGCCATTATTATTAAAAATTTGAAATCGATTTATCTTCTACATTTATATAAGTTACTTGAAACTTGCTGAATAAAAACACGTTTATATCCGTTACTCAGTGAACCTTTATTGCAAGGTCTCAATAGGTTATGGGCCCAGATCACAAGAAAGTTGAAAGCAAAGGCACTGAAAGTTTGTGAGTCTAAGCGACAGTTTATTCGAGATTCTCTGCAACTAACTGCACGACAGCCATGGCGAAGTTTGATGGTAAAAACTATAATCAATAGAAATTTTAAATCAAATGTGCGCTAAAAGCAAAAGGATTGTATGGCCTGGCAATGTTTTTGCTAACAGCAGCAATGGATTTAGGACAGATTACCCTTATTGAGAACTGCACCTCGTCAATGGACATGATCGATAAGTTAGATTCAATCTATGTACAAAAATCAGAGGTGAACAAGATGTTGGTGCATGAAAAATTTCACCAATATAAAATGGACTCCAGTGATTCGATTGCACAACATGTATCAAAAGTAGAAAATCTTGCTCGAGAGATCAAAGAATCGGGAGATAAAATCAGTGATGCTGCGATAATCACAAAAATTTTAAGCACACTACCCTTGAAATATAGAAATGTGCGTCAGGCTTGGCTTTCTTTAGATGAATCCAAACAAACCATCAAAAACTTGACAGCTAGGCTTTTGGATGAAGAGAGAAGTCTCACATCAATTGAGGAAGAAGAAACTGCACTAGCTGCAATATCCTTAAAAGGAAAGTTTGTTGAGAAGAATGAGACACACAAATACAAAAATAATAACAAGAAATCTAGATTTCCTTTCAATTGTTACAATTGTCAAAAGAAAGGTCATATGGCAAATGATTGTAGGGCTCCAAAGGAAAATGAAGGTCAGATACACAGAAAAGAAAATAGAGAGACTGCTTTCATCGTAGGAAGTGAAATTATGTCCGAAGAAGCCTGGATTATGGATAGCGGTGCAAGTGCACATATGTGCTTCAAAAGAGATTACTTCTGGGTATTTGATGAACTGGATTCCCCATCAAATGTTATTTTAGGAAACAACAAATCATTGCCAGTGAAAGGAAAAGGAGTTGTGAAAATAAAAAAAACTGATAAAAGGACATTGGTATGATTCGACAATAAAGGAAGTTCTTTTTGTGCCAGAATTAAAGAAGAATCTTCTGTCTGAAGGTGTACTAACCAATAAAGGGATGAAATTATAAAAGAAGGAAAAGAAACCAAAGTGTATCATCAAAATGAACAAGTAGCCAGTGGTGATCGTGAAGAAAATAATCTGTATAAAATGCAGTTTAAGACAGTCACTCAGAATGTGAATATCGTGTCAAAAGATGCCAAAAACACTTTGAGAAATTGGCATTACAGACTTGGACATGTAAATGTAAAAGTCTTGAAGGAAATGGTGTCAAAAGGGTTAGTTTCAGGAGTGAATTTTGAAAACTCTGATAATTTTCAGTGTGACTGTCTCTTGGGTAAACAACATCAGCTTCCATACAAAAAGAGTGTTCGTCAAGCTATAAATAAACCCGGTGACTCGATCTATAGCGATGTTTGTGGTCCAATGTTAACATCATCTGTTTCTGGGGCTCGCTACTTTGTTTTATTCAAAGACAGTTTTGTATCGTACCTGCTAGCTTATTTTGTTGAGCATAAAAGTGATGTTCTAGACTGCTTTATAAACTTCAACAACAAAGTGAGAACAAAATTCGGACATTCAGTTGAAATTTTGCATGTTGACAATGGTACCGAATATACAAACTGGGATTTCAAGAGATACTTGGACAAAGAAGGCATTGAACTAGAGCTAACTGCTCCCTACACTCCCCAACAAAATGGTCGAATTGAAAGGGAGAATAGAACTATCATGGAAAGTACAAGATCATTGATGTATGCTGCTAAATCACCACAGTACTTATGGGCTGAAGCAGTAAACAATGCCATCTTTATTTTGAACCGAACTCTCAGTAGTCAAACACCAAATTCAACCCCATTCGAAATGTGGACTGGCAACAAAGCAGACCTTAGTCATATGAAAACTTTTGGTTATGCAGCATATGTCCTGATTCCACGTCAAAAGCGTTCAAAATTGTACCCCAGAAGTAAGAAACTAGTGTTCATTGGCTACGACAAAAACTCTACCAATTACAGACTTTTTAATCCCAACACAAGAAAAGTGACAATTTCACGAAATGCAATGTTTTTAGAAAATGATTGTGGATTTGAAGAAAAATCAACATTTTCAATATCGATTAATGATGAAATTGATGTTGAAATTCCTATGCAAGAAAGACCTGCCATTAATGCTGACCAGGAAGAGGTGACAGATGACGAAGAAGAAGATCAAAGAGAACTTGAAGATAACCTCAGACCACAGAGGAATATTAGGTTACCAACAAAATTTCAAGATTATGATCTGAATTTTGTGGAGATTGATGTACCAAAAACATATCAAGAAGCTATAAACAGTGATAATTCTTAAGAATGGAAAAATGATATTTCAGAAGAGATCAATGCATGGAAAAAAAATGAAACTTGGAACTTAACAACACTGTCTGCTGGAAAGAATGTCATTGGTTCCAAGTGGGTTTTCAAGATTAGCAGGGACAATTGAGGCAAAATGTGTCGCTATAAAGCCAGACTATGTGCTAAAGGATTTGCACAAAGACATGGTACAGATTTTACTGATATATTTTCACTCACAACTCGCTATGATTCAATTCGTATTCTACTTGCTATTGCAGTACAAAATAACTACTATATCAAGCAATTTGATATAAAAACAGCCTTTCTTAATGGGGATCTACATGAAGAAGTACACATGAGCTTGCCTGAAGGTTTTGAGTCTGAAACTGGTCAAGAGAATATTGTGTGCAAACTAAAGAAGTCATTGTATGGCTTAAAACAAGCTCCACGGTGCTGGAATGCAAAGTTCACTAGTGTTCTGAATTCTTTTGGTTTTTCTCAGACTGATGCAGACTCATGTGTGTTTAAAGGACTTGTAAACAGTGAAAAAGTACTAATAATATTGTACGATGATGATGGACTCATAATGTCACCAAATCTCACAGCAATTGACAATATTTTGTGTAAACTTGGAAAGAACTTTGAAGTTACTGTGACTGACAATCCGAATTATTTTGTTGGACTTGAAATTAATCGGTTCAATCTTTATTAATCAAAGCGAGTACATTAAACAAATTGTACAGAAATTTGGACAGAGTGATGCCAAAATTGTGGATATTCCAGCTGATCCACATACAATTTTGATTAAAGTGGAGAAGCAGAGAGGCAGTAGGTTCACTAATGTTTGCAGCAGTAGTGTCACGCCCTGACATTGCATATTCAGTGGGAGTGGCAAGCCGTTTTTTGAATGATCCATCCAAGACTCATTGGAATGCTGTTAAAATAATCATAAGATATCTGAATGCCACAAGTGAGCTTGGAATTCACTACTCGAAGGAAGAACAGCTACAACTTTCTGGTTTTAGTAATTCGGACTATGCCAGTGATAAAGACACTCGTAAATCAACTACTGGATATATTTTCAAGCTGTGTAATGGTGCTGTAACTTGGTCAAGTAAAAGACAACATGCAGTTACGCTTTCCACAACTGAGGCGGAGTACGTTGCAGCATGTCATGCAACAAAGGAAGCAATTTGGATTCGCAGATTGATGAATGATATTGGAGAAAGTGTGAGTATGGCTACTCCTCTAAACAATGACAACCAGAGTGCCATCAAACTCATTCATAACCCTGAGTTTCACAACAGAACGAAACATGTTGATATCCAATTCCACTTTGTGCGAGAAAAATTTCAAGATGGTGAGATAGAGCCTGTATATGTTTCAACTAAACTACAAGAAGCCGATCTACTTACCAAAGCCCTTGCGAGAACAAGTTTCCTGAATTTAAGGAACCTGATTGGAATGAAAAAGAAAAACGAAATTAATGTAAAATGAATCTTGTTCTTGTACTCAAGTTATTTTTTGTAAACTTTCAAAAAGTGGGAGTATTGGAATAGGGTATTTCTCATTTTTAAAATGCCAGGTTGGTACTTTTGAATTCTGTTTCATGAAATATATGTTCTGTAAAAAGACAGTTGTCAAAACAAGAGTTCAGTTGTTAACCGCCATTATTGTTAAAAATTTGAAATTGATGTATCTTCTACATTTATATAAGTTACTTGAAACTTGCTGAATAAAAACGTTTATATCCGTTACTCAGTGAACCTTTATTTCATGGCCTTAATAAGCCTCAACTGCAGTAGTATTAGTAACGAATTTTGTGGAACTTCCGTTTGTTGTAATTATTTGAATGTTGTCAATGTTAACTCCCCAACCCTGAGTACAAAAACTAATATTGTTGAGGAAAATGATGTTTCCATATTGCGTGAGTTACCCCTAAAGAAAAAGGTAAAGATAACCTTCTTTGTTATTACCAGTATGACGTGTTTTGCTAGGGCTTGTTTTAATAACCCTCAAACTCCTAGAAAACTACGTTACTTATGACGCCAGAATTTTAGGCAGGAAATATTTTCCTTTCTCTATTTCAAAGCTCGGGCGCCAGATTTTATAGTGGTTTTCTCCACGCACTAGGGTAGCTACAGATGGAGATACGGAACGTCCAGGGGTCTGGTATATTGACACTTTTTGAATCTTTACAAAATACTGTAGGCTTTAAGTACAAATTTTGGATACTGAACGCCGATTGCTTTTATGTCTCAAGAAGAGACAGACAGACAGAAATGTCTTTGTTTGTTTTTTTCTTTACCAATTTCTTTTTCTACAACTTGACTGAATACGGTGTTGCGTAACTTCAATACTTTATAGGAAATAGAAAGGGGTTTTTTTCAATGTAAACACAGTGTGTAATAGGTATTAAATTAACTGGTATATTCAATAAGTTTTGGCACAACAATTTTCGTAATACAAATAATTTTGTTTAAAAGAAACCCGGTCTGGCACATTAAAATGGGGATAATACATACACCGATACATATATATATATATATATATATATATATATATATATATATATATATAACTATTTATTCACATATATAATCCTATTTATCAAATATCGAAATGATATTTCCCTTCACGATAAATATAACTGGCCAAATGAACAGTAACTTTCCGACAATTTAAGGAATAAAATGGACTACTCTTGAGAGCAAAGAAAAAAACTGTTTCTTCCGTAACACGGTTATCTGACTGACTCAGAAAGTGATTTCTCAAGTTTGTAAGCAAATGGCTTATAACATCCCGATTTCCCCTTGTTAACCCTAACACAAAATTTGAATACTACGTGTCACTTGTATATTACCTAAGCTTCACGTTGGTAATAATCCCTGCTGTGATATTTTTTTTCTGTTCCTTAAAATAGCCCTTTTCTTGTTTATGCTCGGTGATTTCCTGAGCTTAGACAATATTAACAAATGGGCGTGGATACAGACGACAAAGCCTCACAGTATTTTCGTGTTATAAAATCCCTTTTTCCCCCCAATGTAATCAAAATCGTTTATTTACCCAAATCACCTTCTCAAGTCGCTATTATGAATTATTCCTCCTGAATATAGCTATAAATTGTGAAATTCGTGAATTTTGTTTTGCTCGGCATGTATTTTCAGGGACATATAATCTTTTTAACGCATTTATCGCGGCCGATGTTCCGATTTGGTTAGTGCCTGAATCGGGACAACGGGGACCAATAATTATTGTTATGTAATTGGTTTATACGTCAATTGCTTAAATTCGGTGTTTTCCCCGAACTTAAGACAATAGAAAATCTAAATTCACTGATTTAAGTGATGTAAATATTAGCGTCAGTTGTTTGCATACGGCGTTTTCCCTGAACTCAAATAACTGAAAACATAACTCAATAATTTTAATAACGGGCAAATAAAAGAACTATTTATGTAAGATTTCCCTTGACAAGAAGAAGAAAACACCTGCCAGAGCTTATGTGAAAATTGTTTTCCGCGGGGACACAAAATAAAATGGTCTACTTTATACTGTTCAATTTGGCAAATAAATCATTTATTAGTATTGTTAAGGAATTGCTGTCACAGTTTATCACATCCCCTTAAAATACTTTTTCAATGATCATTTGATACAGGGATTTTTCCAGGCGTATGGAAAAAATCTTTCCTTTCTCCAGTATTCAGAAGTGGGAACAGAAATGATATTTCAAAAATTCCTTGTATTCCCAAAGTATTTGAGTCTTTAATCACGGATGAAATATTTAATAATTTCAAACACGTCATAATAGACGAACAACATAGGTTCTACAAAGGAAGGTCTACTGCCACCAATTCGGCTGTTTACCAAAACTTCATCACAAATAAGCGTGAGCAAGGGCTCCAAGTAGATGTTATCTACACGGACCTTGCTGAAGCCTTCGATTCGGTTTGTCATGAACTATTAATTTTAAAACTTAATAATCTCGGAATAACGGGCAAATACTTGAAATTCATTGAATCCTACCTTTCCAGTAGATTGCAGAATGTGAAGATAGCTGACAGTGTGTCAGAAACAATTCATGTGACTTCAGGGGTTCCACAAGGTTCGCACAGTGGGCCTATATTATTTCTACTCTTTATTAATGATGTTAAATCTGTGTTTAAACACTGTGATATCTCTCTGTATGCAGACGACCTTAAGTTTTTCAAAACAGTGCAATCTACCAACGATACTGAATGTATTCAGAATGACCTTGATAGCTTTTGTACCTACTGTGACACTAATTGTTTAAAGGTTAACGTTGGGAAATGTAATGTGTGTTGAGATTTTATAGAATAAGGCAGCCTGTCAATGGAAATTACTCCATTAATGAGGTAATTCTTCAGCCAGTCAATAGCTTATGCGATTTGGGAATTATTTTCGATAAGGATCTTAGCTTCATTGATCATGTCAATAACATCTGTAATAAAGCGTTCGGAATGCTCGGATTCATTAAAAGGAATACTCGCCATATTACAGACTATGATGCTATAAAGTCATTATACTTTTCACTGGTTCGGAGTGTCTTGGAATATAATAGCGTTATTTGGTGCCCTCTTTATGCTCGTCATAAAGAGACTTGAAAAAGTTCAGAATCGTTTCACTAAATATCTAATTTGGAAACTTGGCCTACCCGCAAATGAGGCTTTCTGTATTAGATTTATTGTCACTTGAGGACAGACGTAAACTGGCAATTGTTCTATTCCTTCATAAAATAATAAACTTCCACTATACTTGTTCAGCTATTTTAGAAGAGCTTTGCCTTTCCGTTAACTCAAGAACCTTGAGAAGTAATCACATTTTTTCATTTGGGTTGCGATTCTACAGGACTAACTATGGCTCGATGGCAATAAGTTGTAGACTTCAGAAAAATCTTAATACACACTTTTCAGAACTTTATCTTTTTATCTGTCACATTTAAAATTCAAAAAAATGGCAATCAGAGAACTTCATCCAGTGATTGTTCATTAAACTTCTGAATAGTCGTTATTTATTGATAATTGATTTTAATGTTCATAACTTACTCCAGTGTTTATTATTTTATTTTTTTATTGAACCTTCCTTGTGCTTACCATTTGGATTTTATTACAATAAATAATGTACTACTCGACTAATGAAAATGCATACCTTTATTTATTTTGAAGGAATAGCTTAACCCTAGAGTTTGTTTGGGCATTTGGGACTTCATTACAATTATGTAATGTACTAGACATATTTATGTTTGTTTTATAATTTAAGTGATTACTAGTGTTTGGATGGCTTTATGTTTTTTTCTTGTCTTTTGTAATATTTTGTCTTTGGTATTTTATTAATATTTTTTTTTATGTACTGGACAAATAAAAATAAATAGGTCTATTTATTTTTAAGCAATTACATTAGTTTATCTTAAGGAGTTGTTGGGTTCATAACTGTACTCTAGTTTTAATGGTTTCTTTAATTGAAACTTTCTTGAGTACCATTTGGGATTTTATAACAATTCTGTAGTGTACTTGACCTATAAGTAAATAAATAAATAAAATGATCCTCCGCAATTTAATCGGAGCTTTCGAGAAAACTATGGAAAAAATACCCGTTTTCCGATTCAAAATAATAACTTACAGTTTGACGATGATAGTCAGGGCAGAGCAAATGCGAATTATTCAGATAACTTAAATAGAAATTATCATGAAATTGAGAATAGAGCGATAGGTGAAAATGCGATAGGCAGGAATAACGGATCTTGGAAAAATCAGTTAGGAATCGAAGTAGGTGGACCAGATAGGGTCAGATTTGAAAACGAGATAGGTGAGAATTATAATCATGAACGAGTGGGCCAAAATCGGTATAACCAAAACATAGGTAATACTGGAGGCCGTTTTCAGTTTGAGAACGAGCCAGTGGCACATGTGGAAAATAATAGGAATATAGAAACCGATCCGATGGACATATTAGTGAGATTACTCCGGCAAATCTCAACCCTGCGCGGAAGATGGATAAACAAAGATTTCCGGTATTTTTGGGAGTGGATACCGAGAATCCCAACTTATTTATCAAAAAAATGTTGCGAGAATTCAATAAACATGGATTCCCGCAAGATGAGTGAGTTGGATTCGTGAAGTCACATCTGAAAGGCGAGGCCTTAGCCTGGGCCAATTGCTACAATAGTGTGTATGTAACTTGCAACTTTTTTATAAATCGTTTCATGTCGAAGTTTGACAACTATGAGTTAATGATTAGGCTCACGTCGAAATTTAATGGGAAAGTTCAGGGAAAGAATGAAAAAGTGGAACTTTTCATTGCGGAAAAATTATCAATGGCAAACAGACTGGCCCCGGAAATGTCCGAACAAAGATTAATATTATTAATCATTGAATTATTAGCCCCACAAATGAGAAATTATTTGAGAGGGACAAAGATAAGTGATGTGGAGACATTAGTACAATATTGCATCGGAATCACTCCTGGATTTGTAAATAGACCGTATAGGCCGCGGCCTATGGGCGGCAGATTTCAGAGGACGGTTACTGCATGAGTGATGGATGTGAGCGGCGGGCGGCCGGCAGTGGCTCAACGTAACCATCTCCGCTTTCCCCCGCACTCACCGAGCCGCCGCCCGCGCAAAGCGGCACAAAGCGACCGGCAGTGTTTGTTTTGCAAGCATCGACCGCACACGCTACACTCGAGTCGTCGCGCTTTAAGGCCGGTCCAGACACAACGTCTTATCGAACGACTTGTCGAATTCGACAAGTCGTATCAATAAAACGGAGCGTGTGGACCACAAAACGTACGTCTTGCATGATCGAAATCAGGTTGAACGATAAGTCGAAAATCTGAAATTGATTCGACAAGTTGGAGCATGTGGACGAGCGTTCGTTTTGTCGGAACGATATGTATAGGGAGTCGCAGTACCTAAATTCCGTTGTTTGGTGACCGTTGACATTTGTGCCAGTTGAGTTGAATTGTTGCAAAGTATTATGTCAGATCTTCGGCAGTGCACTAGACAATTTTTAAGAGAGTTTATTGAACTCTACAAGACTTTCCCGTGCTTGTGGCAAGTCAAAAGTGCAGAGTATAGTGACCGCAATAAGAAGTCACAGGCATATGAAATCCTGATTGAAAAATACAGGGAAATTGATGAAGCGGCAAATAAGGAGACAGTACAAAAAAAAATTAACTCATTACGTACCGTTTACAAAAAAGAACGGGCCAAAATAATTCAATCTACCAAAAGTGGGGCTGGTGAAGACGATATTTATAAGCCGTCATTATGGTACTTTTCTCTGCTTGAATTTTTAAGTGATCAAGATCAAATTAGAAAATCTACAAACACCATCGATGATGAGACATATGAGGAAAGTGAAAAGGAGGTAAGTGACGTTTGAGAAGGTATTTATCAAAGAAGGTTAAGTCTACAGGTTTGTGATATAATTTATTATCCAACATTTCGAACAACGAATATTTGAAATCTTTGGTGTGAATACAATTCAAGAAAAAAACTACCAAAACACCTCAACTACGTCAATTTTACTTGGGTAGTTTCTTTTTCGTGAATTGTATCCAACAGTTTGTGTCTAATATGATGAAGTGTGATTTAAGGAAAAACTACTTTATCTTGCCAAGGGACTGAGCCCTCATTATTGAAATAGTGACAGAACTTGTCTCTAACTATTTTTGCATCATTGAAAATTTGGCCTCTCCTTCTTCTTTGAAGGTTATGCATCAAATGTGGGTCACACCTGTCTCCTAATGCAAGAGAACAGTCCACAGTATTGTTCCTGTCCATACTGTCTGGGGGTGTGTAATGTTGTGGAGATTTCTGACGGAGAAAAGTATGTAATACACAACATGTCAAAACGACCTTATCAATAGTTTCCATCTTTAAATTGATAGCAGTGTGGAAAATGCGAAATCGTGACGCTAAGATGCCGAAAGTATTTTCAATGGTACGTCGGGCTCTGGATAGGCGATAATTAAATATTCTGCGTTCTCTGTTCAGTGCTTCACTACTATATGGCTTGATAAGATCGGGACGCATGGCAAAGGCTTCATCACCAACAAACGTATATTCAACTATTTCGTTGGAATTGGGCATACCTGCTGGTTTTGGGATTTGTAGATCGTTATTGACAAGTTTTTCATAAAATGTAGTATGACTAAGTACACCCCCATCGGAGATTCTGCCGTTTGTGCCAACGTCACAATAGATGAACTCACAGTTAGCATTAGCTACGGCCATAAGAACTATGCTGTGCGTTTTTTTGTAATTGAAATAATACGAACCCCCTCCTTTCGGTGGAATTATTCTGATATGTTTCCCATCCACACTACCCAAACAGTGCGGATATTGCCATTTTCTTTCAAAATCGGCTGCTATTGCTAACCATTCCTGTTCGCTTTCTGGAAACTGAAACAAAAAACAATTTATGAATACTAATTCTTAATTTGAGCATCTAACGGCATGTCCACATCAAACCAATAAAAGAAACATTCATTTTGTCACCCCAACGGTATAGTTTGAGTGATAACAAAAAATAAAAGTTTAAATTTGCCCTGGTAACAAGTTTGTGTTTTGTTTTTTATGCAACATAATATAAAAGGATCTTCAATGTTGTGTTATTAATCTTCTCTAATCTTTCAACATTTCATTGTTTCAGTATAACTCAGAAGATCAGAATTTTCCGGCGACACCATCTCCCGGTCCATCAGCATCCACTCCGACTAGTGATACGACTTCCAGTCGTACTACCCATTTGGGAACTTTGAATCGCAAGAAGAAAGTGTCTTCAAATAACAATGAAACGGCCGAAGTTATGACTAAAATTAGTAAACGATTAGACTCATTCCAGGAAGATTCACATGACCGATACGGAAAACATGTCGCCGATAGGCTTCGAGCAGTCCATCCTGATCAAGTCAAGTTTGCTATGAAACTTATTTCTGATGTTTTATATGAGGCGGATCTATTATCGTTGGATAGACATTCCAAAATTGTGGCCGGTGAATGCCAACAAAATCCTAACCAGCTTCAACCAGTACCCACACAGCAATACATCTCCCAACATAGTAGAACACAATATATTCCCGATTTCGGACTAAGAGGACAAATTCAAGGAAAGGGATGTGAACAAGGGTATTATTTACTACCGGGAATGAGCCAACAACCATATGCACCACAGCTACAAATACCCAATCAAACAACCACAGCGGACCATGCTACCACCCATGTTATTCCTTCCACTAGTCAACAGTATTCAAACAGCATGTCCTTGCCAGCAACATCATCTATTTCCAATATTTCACCAACTAGGCAAGTTTCACAGCAGCTGAGCAAAGAAGACAAGTATTCCTTACTTGAAATAGACCAGCAGCAATATCTTTCACAGCAGCTATCAGCCGCCCGTAAGATCCTATTACCCAACGATGACCCAGAATCTACTCCTTCAAATGTTCATGAGTATCTTTCAAACTTCAACCCCAATTAGGATATGCCATGTTTTGACTTACATTATGCAGTTTTTATTTTTAAAGAACTCGTATTAAGTTTCATAGTTTTCATAGTTTCATAGTTTCATTTTTCTGTATGTACAATGCCAGACTTTGTTTATTTCCAATAAAATTATTTTCTAATACTTACCTTCAAACATTTGTTTTTCAACACCTTGTAGATGGCGACGCAAGTCTCCGGTATTATTTCACTCAGTGATTGTTTGGACATGAAGGTCGTGAACTCCAAATCTTTGTAGCTTCTTCCTGTCGCAAGAAACCTTAGCGTAGCGCTAAGTCTCTCATGAACTGAAATAGCGTTTCTCATGCAGGTGTTTTGCTTCTGAATGTAGGGAGTAACCAAATAGGTGTATGTTTCAGTGTCCATCCTCAGGTAATTACGCCAATCCTCTGATTCGTTCTGAAGTTCACGTAATAATGTGACATGAGAAAATTCATTTCTTTTTAACAACCATTGCCTCGACCATCTTCTTCGATTTTTTCGTTTGGTACTTTGAATTGCAATGCAAACACCATAGAGTGACCAAAGTAATGCTTCGTCCATGACAAACACGTCGCGAAACTGATATTTGACTGACAAAATGGAATCGTGTGGAACTGTGGACCACTGTGTACGTTTCGTCGAACGACTTGCATGATCATTTTATTGTTCGATAAAACTGACCGACAAAATGGAATCGTGTGGACGCGCTGATATCTGTACGTTTTATCGAACGATAAAATGATCATTTTATCATTCGATAAGACGTTGTGTCTGGACCGGCCTTTACTTACCTAAACAAAATACGTAACGACTACTGAAGAAAAAATCACAGTGATTCTCAATATACTTACCTATTTTGTTATTGAATTAGGAGGAAGCTTCAGTTTCTATTAACATAGGGTAAGTGCTACACAATCAATAGTAAGTAATACTCTAAAGAGTCTAAAGTAGGTATTTTTATCACGCGATTTAAATCGTTGAAGTATCTTTCACTTCATTGACTTTAACTTTTTTTTTTGCAGATTGTATGTAATATTTATTAACGTTCTCAAACTGACGAAAAATGAGTGATGGAAGGAAGAGACTTATTGGCGCTGAGTACAGAAAAAATACCAAAATAAAAAAATATGAACAAGAACATGCACTTCAGAAGACCAGGAAAATAGAAGCTTTTTGTTAAAGTGAAAACAGCAACGACGGTTCACGTATTGCACAAGAGAACTCGGGGACTAGTAGTAATATGGAAAATCAATATGAACAAGGTTCTATTCCGATTGAGGTGAAGAATCTGTACCATTGCAATCAGTCAGATCAGTCGTGTTCAGTAAAACCTGCTCATCCTCCTAATTCTATAATGAAGAATAATGAAGTTAAAGAAAGGAATTGGCTCGTGTATTCGGAAAGCAAATGCTCGGTATTCTGCGGACCCTGTTTGGCCTTTGGATCTATTGAGAGCAGGACACAGTTTGACGAGCAAGGATTCAATGATTGGAAGAATGCAGAAATTCGAGTAGCTCTACACGAAAACTCTCTAAATCATAAATCCTGCATTCTCGCATTAATAGGTAGCGGTATGATTCACGGCAATATCCAATCTTCTTTAACTGCCCAGATTAACGAAGAAATTTCTTACTGGAAGAAAATTTTAAAGAGAGTTGTTGCTGTAATAAAAGGATTAGCTTCTAGGGGTCTCGCTTTCAGAGGAAGTAATGAAAAATTTGGTGACCAGCACAGTGGAAATTACATTATGCTTCTGGAATTAATAGCAGTGTTTGACCCATTACTAACAAAACACATTGAAAGATATGCAAACCAGGGATCAGGAAAAACTAGCTACCTATCGAAAACTGTCTGCGACGAATTCATTTATTTAATGGCTGAAAAAGTACTGATATACATCAGTGATGAGATAAAAAAGTAAAGTACTTTTCTTTGATTGTGGATTCTACACCGGATGCAGCACATGTAGATCAGCTAACACTGATGATTCGATATGTTTCAGATAACGGAGAACCATGTGAGAGATTTCTCAAATTCTTACCTTCTGTAGGACACAAGGCTCAAGAAATGTTTGATGCCATTACTATAGAGCTGAAAAAGTTAAACATTAATCTCAAAGATTGCCGTGGTCAATCTTATGATAATGCCTCTAACATGTCAAGGATTTACAACGGTTTACAAGCTAAAATTCAAGAACAAGCACCATTTGCTGTGTTTGTTCCTTGTGCAGCTCATTCATTGAATTTAGTGGGAACCTCGACCGCTGAGTCTTGTACAGAAGCCTGCCACTTTTTCATGTTGCTAGAGGAGGTATATACTTCCTTCGTGAAGTCAACCAAACGTTGGAAAAAATTAATTAATGAGATAGGAAAAGGAAAGACACTCAAGAGAGTGAACCTCACTCGTTGGTCGGCTAGAGCAGATGCCTGTAAAAGTCAAGAGATTCCTGGGATGGAGTAATTACAGTTTTAAAAATGATTGAAAATGACACTACAGAGAAACCCGTCCCGCGAAATGAGGCAAAGGGAATTCGCATCAAATTAGAAAAACTTGAAACTGCGTTCATGGTCGTATTTTGGAATGTTATTTTAGAAAGGTTAAATAAAGTGAGTGTTCAGATTCAGAGCTCATCTGTAGATGTATTGACGGTATCTGATCTCTATGGATCTCTAGTAGAGTTTACAATAGCAGAGCGAGAAAACTTTGACTATTTCGAAGAAAAAGCAACTGAGATGAGCACACTTAAGCAATATCAAGGTGAAATAAAGAGGCAACCTAAAAGAAAAAAATGACGGATGATACATCGAATGTAGAACCTGAAATACTCCAGAGATTATTTCAGAGTGAACACCTTTTTGGTCATCATTGATAGACTGAGGGCTGAAATACAGAGAAGGCATAATGCTTACGCCTGAATGCACCGTTTGTCAATTCTAATTCTAGTTCCCCAATCCCATTTTTGTAATCTTTGGCCCGTAGCTATGCACCGTCAGCAGATCAAATAATCCAGATTGGAAATCTGACAACGTTGGTATCGCAAGATTAGATTATAGTTGGAGATGATGAAACGTCAAAATTGTCAGTTTCGATTTTTCATTCTCAAAATGACTGGTGGTGAAAACACAAAAAGAATCCCCAATTTTTCCCCGGGAGAAAAGCAGAGTCTCATGAGAGTACTTTTGAAACATGCTAATATCATCGAGGACAAAAAAACAAACAAAGTTTCCAATGATGATAAATCCCAAGCTTGGAAGCGAGTTACGGAAGAATTCAACAGCACTGCACCTATACTCTGCTATAGGACCGTCGAAAAGTTAAAAAGGCTCTTCGAAAATAAAAAAAAAGAATTGAGGAAGAAACTTGCTGAAAATAAACAACAGGTAGGTACCTACCTACGTAAACAACAACTTGAGTCGAAATAATCACTCCTTTCGTAGACTCTGCGAGGAAAGTTGATGAATCAATGAATATTTCGTCATCATCAATGAATATTTCGTCCTCCATTTTATCCCGAAATAATGAAAAACTTGCAAAAAAACTCAACACTCGACAAATCGGTGTCAAAATAAAATAGACGTCATTCGCTAAACCACGCTTCGTTGACCGATTAGAAAATCTGAAGCTTAAACCAGATATTTCTTGCGGTGCATAACAAACAATAATCTAATCCAGGTTTCCGTAACTAATCCGCGAAATTAGCCTACGGTGCATACGGGCGTTGAACTTTAAAGAAAAATTTTAATTTTTAACAAAAATGACTGTACTTTCAACACAAAGAGTTACAGAAAAAGCCCAGTCGCTCGTGAAATATTATACCAATGATTCAGAGGACGATTTGGTTAGAAGAATGTGTGCATTTTCACAGTCACATTTCATCTAATAAAACTGCAGAGTGTGCAGTGAAGCCTGGATCAAACTCACTACTCAGTCTTTCAACGTTTTTGAGAAATCAATCTCTGTCTAATGTTTACCCTAACTTGGATATAGCTCTCCGCATCGAACTTTCCACTCCGGCTACATATTGTTCTGGGAAAAGGAGTTTCTCCTGCTTAAAACGCGTGAAAAATTATCAAAGGTCTTCATTGTCTCAAGAAAAAATGAATTATTTAGCTATTCTCTACATAGAAGCAGAGATAATTAACACCATAAGCTATGATGATATTATAAATGATTTTGCTATTAAAAAGACTCGTAAATTTTTTAAATTCTTGTTTCTTTTTTACGCTCTTTCTTAATTAAGTACTAATTATCTTTAATTAATTAATAATTTTATTAATAACTTTCTAACTCATCGTTTATTTAACTTTAGTGCCTTCCATAATACAAACAAATGGAAAATTATTGAGTATTTTAGAAACCTACATACATACATAAACCTACCTACATGGGGCGGCGGAAATAAAGTGGACTACACTCATAAAAAATATAAATCCGGCACTGATTGGAATCGAACAAGATATCAGTTGCAATAAGCCGAATATAGCGTCCGTAGAAGTATACGAGGATTGGCGTAAAAAAGTGGCGCCTTTGCCGAATGTAAATATAGGATTAAATCGAGATCGTGGCCAAGGGTATGACCATGTAAATAGAAATTCTGCGAATAGTAGGAGAGCGGAACAGCCAAGAATGGACTTGCCGCCACCCAACTATAATAGAAATTTTTCCACGGGACCTAATAGAAAGCCATTTGGACCTAATAGAAGAAATGATCAACCATACATACCGGGGGTTGCTCAAAATCGTAGTTCAGGGAATAATACGGAGAATACACGTGCTAGTACAAGTTTTCAAGAAAAACCGGTAGTACAACGACCCAGTGAAAATAGAAATAATTTTCAACAAGGGGACGCACGTCGTTCGAATGCGGAAAACACATGAGGGGGTGTTCTGACGGCGACACAGGGCCACCCCCAGAAGATTTTGGAAGTCGCAAATTTACTGAGAAATATTCCGGCAAATGTTGCAAACATTGTACAGAATGAAAATAATGATAAGGATAGGATAAGTAAACTAGATGTTGAGGAAATGATAACGGACGAAAGTGGAAATGTTGGATTCCTTGAACACGCGCTGTTGGATACAGGTGCCACAGCCAACTTCCTACGGGCAGATATAATAGAGGGCGTCAGGTTAAAAGAACTTCAGGGCCCAGAAAGAATAGGCATGGGGTGTAGCAATAGTTACAGCTATAGCTTAGGAATAGCGGAAGTTGTAATCACATTGGGAAATAGTGACTACAAAATCAGTGCCTGATTTAACGGAAGAAGTGGTATTGGGTATGCCATTTTTTCGAGATACAGGAGCGATGTTAGACGTAATTTACGGTTGCGTATATTTAGGAGAAGAGCCAAGGCAGGTAGTGTCCTGGGCGACGGAAAGAAAAGCGAATCGGGAACCGATAGGGGTCTCTATCAAGGAGAAAGAAAAAAAGTTGGTTGTGGAGGAAAGAAAAAAAAACCAAAATAGGAGAGGGAGGAAGATGACTTCTTCGAGTCGATCATTAAACTTTGGGACAAGGAATTGGAGTTCTCGGATTTAAAGGAAAAAATAATGAAGTCCTCCGAATTCCGAATCGGGATAAGAAAACGGATGAGGGCGAACAGGATTATCTGCAACAAATGCAAACATTTTATGATGAAGTGGTGGCAGCGCAAGCTACTAGTGCAAATTTGCAACGCTTCATAGAACGTATCATACGTGCTCGGGCAAATCCGACACCGTCTGAGTACGAGCGAAGGATTGCAAACGAATTCCAAATGGAAAATGGGGTATTATATTTTGTCGGTAACGAAGGAAATGTACGCCGAGTCGTAATTCCGAGGGATTGGTTCGGGAAAGTGATGGAACGGTACCATGACCAAATAGGCCATCCTGGCATTGATGAAACGCACCAATAAGTGTCAATGCATTCTCAGTTTGCCCCTCTGAAAAAACGGATACAGGAATATGTACCTAGATGCCTAGTATGCGCCACTACTAAGGCCAGTAGACCCCAGGTAGAAGCCGGCCAGAGGCCAAATGAGCCCGACCGACCCTGGCAAATGGTTTCCGTCGATATCATGGGTCCATACCCAATGGGAATTGACGGAAATAAATATTTAGTAATCGCTACAGATTGTTTTTCGAAGTGGGTGGCAGCGAAACCCACTCCGAAAGCAAATGCGTCGGAGGTAGTGAAATTTTTAAATAATGAAGTTTTCATTAGGTGGGGATACCCAGAGTTAGTCATGAGCGACAGCGGCGCCCAGTTCAGGGGGAAACACCTAGAGGAATACTGCGAACAGCATCGTATTGAGCTGAAGTGCTCGTCCATACATCACCAGCAGGCGAATCCTGTAGAGCGCCGAGCACAAGAGGTAAAAAAAATATTACGGGCATGATTGTTGAATAAAAGCGAGGCGTTGTGGGAAAAACAAGTCCCGCAGCTGCTTTACAACTTCAGAATCCGAAGAAACGCGTCTACTGGTATGTCCCCTAGTACATTGCTATTGGGTTATGAAATCCCTAAACCGGGAGAATGGGCGACGGCAGCCCAGCGACGGAGGCAAGAGCGTCTGATCGCTCGAGATGAACGGATATAGAGAGTGGGTAATCCACGTAAATGACCTCCGAAAGTTTCAGTCATTATTTTTTTGAGATCGTGTATCGATGCTCGAAAGAAAATTAAGTCCTGGTTTCGGTTCGTAAATTCGAGCACGAAGAAGTGTATTCTGAACTGTTGTCAGATACCGAGCCAGGTAGTCGTTCAGAGTTACGACCAATGGGGGTAGCACGCTTGGGGAGCGTGGCCTATCAGAACGTTTTCTGAGGGGATTTATACCGGCACTTTTGAGCCGAGAGTCATCTTGGTGGTTGCTACTAGACTTCACTAGTAGTGACCGGAACCCGAGCTTGGAGAAATATTTTGGGATTTGAAGATATCAGTTTCACTGGAGTGAAACCGCCTTTTACGTAATTACAGCTTTTTTCATGAATTTTAGCCATTGGAGAAAAATCCGAGATATACGAAAGCACTCTTCGTGGGATTTCATCTAATTGGTCGATTACTACTGCTGTGTTTCATCATCGGTTGGGCAACAAGCTCAATCAATAAAGAATTCGAAGTACCAAAAATCAGACTACGAGAATCCACGTTCTTGTCAGGGCGATATTACAGATTCAAATTCTACGCATCGCATCGCCCAAGTTCCTGAAAAACAAGATAAATTAGTTCCAGTTATTCCTTGCAATTGCACATGCCCCTACAAAGTATTATTGGACATCACCGTGCCTGGGGCTAGGCCGGCGGGATTGTGCTCGGTAGTTGGGTTTCACATACTTACTCGGGAAACCATGCATGGTCCTCCACGGTTTACCTACCTCCTGGCTGGCTTCACCGTCGAAGCAAGTATTAATTCTGGGGGTGGCGACCTCACCAAAAACGAAATTTCTGTTGTCCGCGGTCACAGACAATTCAATTCAAAAGGTTTTTATTCGTCTTATTCAATTTTACAAATCAACTTAAACTACTATTTACAACTAAAAACTATATATACAGATCTTCCCATGTTGAGGTGGGGTTGGAGACATCCAGCTTGCTCGACCAGGATATTTTAGGCATTTTGGTGTAGAATATTTTGTAATTTATTTACTGGAAAAAGCTATTGCAAAAAACCGGTTTTAAACGTTTGTGCACCCTGTGCATTTGTCCCGTGGGACAGAGAATGATTTTATTCGATCCTTATCATTGGATTTTTCACAAATTTTACGAAAATTTTATTAAAAAAATATCCAGCCCAGTGGCCGGATTTGAACCCGGGCCACCTGACATGGTCAGGGGCCGTCACAAGACACTGTTCCAGCTGCGCTAGCGGCGAGCCTACTTAATGCATGCAGGATCTTTCATATCACATAGCGCTGGCGCCTGGCTCCCGACTGGCGCCGTGGAAGTTATTGTCCCTTGGCCTAGTGACCTACTTTCGCGTGAATGCTGATATTGGAGGTTTATTGATGTTTTTGAAATTTTGTAGGACTTGTTACTTTCGTTCCGAATGTTATTTTCTACTTACGAATGAATTCTAGGGGGATGGAGTGTGGTATTTATGCAGTGGGGAGTTAGCCCCTCCCACTTAGAAAGTTGTTTGTTGCCGAGGGCGCCGACGTTCTCACCTCAGCGCGAATAGGGCGCTTATCCCCACTCCTCTAGTTGCATTTCTATATAAATTTCGTTAGTTTCTTCACTACTGACAGATCATTCCATATATCAACCCAATCAGATATTTGCGAAGCGGATTCAACTTCTTGGCCAACATCTGATCCAATAGAGGCAATATCTTCAGATGGTCCTTTGCAAATAGATGCAATATCATCTTCTTATTATAATGATGATTATGATCCATATGATGGGATAATTATGGGTGTTCCCTATTGGAATATTCCAATGACTGAGTTTGTGGAGGTATCAGACGACTCTGATTCTGAATCGGACACTGATTCAGAAGATACCATTCAATTGGATTAAGGTATATCCAGTCGGAGCGGGTGTCCCACAGGGCTCCTGCCTGTCACCACACCTTTACTCTCTATTTACGCACGACTTTCCCATGTTTGCTCGCACGAATGTAGCCATATACGCGGATGACACCGCTGTATATGCGCATTCGTTTGCGAGTGAGGTGGCCGCGAGGCAAGTAGAGATCCACCTCAATAGGGAAGTCGTTCCGTATTTAGAGAGAAACAAGATTACCTTAAACGAAAACAAGACTGAAATAATTAATTTCACTAGGAAAAAGAAAAATATAAAAATTTTCAGAAAACTGAAAATTAAAAACACAAGTGTGAACGAGTCGGAGTCTGTGAAATACCTGGGGGTGCTGCTGGACAGGCGTCTTACATTCCATAAACATATAAATCTGGCAATTCAGAGGGCGTCAGCTGCTATAAAGCGAATGTACCCTCTGATTGCCAGAAATTCAAACCTTGCCCTGGAGAATAAGCTGCTGATATACAAGCAGATTAATCGGCCGGCAATGTTATACGCCTGCCCAGTGTTCTGCAGCCTGTCCAGGACAACGTTGTTGAAAATGGACAGGATGCAGAACAAGGTACTTCGTATCATCACAAATAGTGATAGATGCATCCGGCTGGATGCGCTGAGAGAATAACAAACATACCTTCAATTTTTGATCATATCGAGCAATTATCTTATACATTTTATAAGTTTTTCCTCCCTAAAAGCCCGCTGACCCGAAATGTTACCGAGGTCAGGGCGCATCATAATCTGTATAGAAAGCATGGGGGACTGATATATAAGGCACTAGATCTTTACCATGAAAGAGCCGTCATTCCCCCACCGTACCAAAGTACATATTTAGTATTATAATTCTATAAGTCACAATAGAAACAATATACAACTAAGATGTAATAATCTTAATCAATTATCTTGAACCAGTTTTTTAACTCATCTTTTTCTGGTATACATACAACTTTCCACATAAGTAAATTTAGACGTGACAAACTACCGGATAATCAATGCAGAAGACAAACAACACACGCATGGGCGTATGCGGGAGGCGTGAATGTAACTACGATTGTCAACGGGAACTGACCGGCAATATGGGCACATCCGCCAAGACCAGCGGAGATGCCTCCCACTGCTCTATATTCGGGGCTGTGCGGGACGTCTAGAGTTAAAACAAGCATCCTCCCACTATGGAGACATAGCGGGATAGATGTATGGTTTCCTTCCTGCTCCTTTACCCCCATCTGAATCCCATATATCCCTGGATGAATCTCCTGAGAATTCATTGTACATATATGTTGATACAGTACATATAGGAAAATAAAACATTTTGATTTTGATTCAATTGGATGAGCAAGAGCCCATCGATATAGATTTGGATGAAGGTGGTCTATGGATTGACTTGCCGCCAGATGAGTTGCATGAACTTGCTGATCTAGAACTATAGGTGCTCAATATTCTCCCTGGCTCTCCATTCCGATTCCAGCTTCAGAGAGTGTTCGGTCTACGTTAAATCACTGCCCAGGCAAATTTCGTAAGAGTTTCATTCAGCAGCTGGATTGGTCATCTATATTCATCAAACAAATCAGGTTGCACCATTTCCTCACCCAAGCTTATGTAGTAGTAGTGCAGTGTACTTTTTAGAAATCTTCACTACTGCTAGGCCCCCCTTTTCAACGATTTTTCCACTCTCCCGCCAAAACCAACGGTCACTCGTAGAACAAAGGAATTTCGATTGGAGACATGTCTGACCGCGACATGTCGCCCCAAACCCATGATAGGGACAAAAGTCCATCAGAAAAACCCAAAAATGATCCCCCCGTTGCCTTGAATTATGCTAAGCCGCCCAAACAACGCACTACCCAAAATTCGCTCAAAAAAAAATTCTACTGATTCCACAAACGATAAAGAGTATACAGGCCTGAAACTCGATACAGGCGACCTTCAACGCCTCTTCCACTTCTTCAATACAATCCATATCAAAATTGGTCGAATCAGTAAATCAAAATATTCCAAAAATCAGTGCCATTTACACCGACATGATCAATCTCAGGAACTTACCTGACAAAATAACCCAACAACGGGACGCTTACCGATTCTTGTCTCGGCGAGAGGTGGCAGGCGAAAATTTCCTTAGAGTCCGGACCTACTACAATAGGACCGGAATCTTGGAACTAAAAGAGCGAGCTGACCTCGCCGAGATTAGAAAGCGTTTCCGGTTGTCCCCCAATCGAGGTGACGAACTACCACCAAACCAAAAAACCCCTCCAGTAAAATTGACTCCCCCTCAAAATGGTCCTAGTCTATCATATGTCGTAAGAGACGTCGACAAGTTATACACCGACGAAGACCTGAAAGAACATTTTGAGGAAACGGAACTCAGTTTTACTAAATGCCGGAGAATATTCTCCAGAGCTCGAGGCGAGCCAACAAAAATGATTCGAGTAATAGCTCACGACCCCAATTCATACAGCGATAAAATCGCCAAAGGCCTGTTCATATACGGCCGAATGCACAAGTGCGAGCCATCCTTCACGGCAATCGCTACCCCGCAGATTAAATACTGCAATAAGTGCTGCAAATCCGGACATATATTTGAAGAATGCCAAGAAAGGAAAATGGTTTGCCCATTTTGCGGCGGCGAGCACAGAAGCGCCGACTGCAAACAAACCCCGGAGCCGAAATGTCTAAATTGCAACGGACTCCGTCCGGCATTCTCACATAAGTGCCCGGAGCGCTAATAAGCTCCAGAAAGCCCCCAACAAACCGCCCCAATTCTGCCCATAAAATTACCCCCAGCCCCAGACCTCCCAAATATGATGAAAACAGTTATGGAATATGTAACACTTATGTTCATGAACCTAATGCCCACAGATCGTGGCACAGTTCTCCACACTAACGAAACAATTTCCAAGCACATGTTCGGTTGGACATGTGTCTCGATGCCTTCTCCGGCTTCCAATTACACTTCAAAACCATCACTCCACCGACAGTCTAAATGAATGTCGATGGAGTGATGGCCCAGGGTGACCCAACCGACGAGTTTGTGATAGGAACAATTGATATTAATAGTTTAAAAAATAAACGGTTTGCCGTAAAAAATTTAATAATAACTCACAATATCCAAATTCTAGGAATTGTGGACACTCAATTAAAACACCCTCCAAATTTCTCGGGTTACGGCGTCGTTAGCAAAAATAAAACTCAACATTCGAAGGGCATTTGCATCCTCATCAGAAATGGAATACCATATCAAAAGCACGAATTACCTAGAGCTTTTGAGAATGTTGACTGCCTGGCGGTCGACATTCTCGAAAACGGGGAAAATATCACAATCTTTTCATACTATAACCACCCCCAAACAATAATACCAGCCGATTTCATAGAATATTTTTCAACATTCAACAAAGCCATTCTGATGGGAGATTTTAATGCTCGACACAGACAATTAGGAGATACAACATATGTTAAACATTGTTTTTAATTATTATAATGAATAATGTATTTTAATTTATTTTTTAAATTGGCAATTAATTTAGAATAGTTACTTTTGGGAGGTGTGATATTTTCTGGACAAAATGGTAAGTCATTGTGTCTGTCATGTAAATATGGTGGATACTCCAAATCAACCTCAAGTATGAAACCTTTCGAAGATGTATCTTCAATACGAAGGCAGTCGAAGTTTTTTTTTTTTTTTATGGCTTTGACATTTCGTCAGTCGGCCAGTCACAAGTTGAGTATTTTTATGTATCATTTCATAGTGTTCTGGGTAGGCCTTGTTACTAACTCCATACGCCACCTAGGAGCAGCACTGTTAATTTGAACGCAACAGCGAATCGTCGAGGACCATCCTCGGCCCGGCTACGAAATTTAACATTTAATTCTCTCAAATTAAATAGAAAAATTTCTGCCCTGGCCGAGAATCGAACTCACGACCTTTCGATCATGAGTCGGACGCTAACCCACCGCGCCAATCCCCCCACCAGTCGAAGTTATTCACTTCATAGTCATAGTCATACTCATCACTCATTGCTGCACCATATAAATTTGTAGCATCTAGGTATACAATGAAAGATTTAGGTTTTGAGGGATCATATGTTGGTATGAATTCATTATTAGCAATAGCTATCCTCTTACTACACTGACTTACTTCGCCAAGAATTCCCTTTCTAAAAAAAAGCATCATATCGATATCGGTAATAAGTTGTAGTTCAACTTTTGTGTAACGTAGCATTACATCCCAACTCAAAGAAGGTGCTGTTAAATATTGAGCAGGATCAAATTTGTATGTATCCAAACACACTTTGCAGAAATTTTCAAAAACGTCAGCTAAAAGGAGAACATTTGTTGAAAAGGGAATCATTCTCAATTGAATATTAATAGAAATATTTTTCTGTGAATTGAAAAATCCACGATTAAAATGAGGTTATTTTTTGTGAAAAATACCCTACAGTAAAAACACATCCTTCAAAATAAAATCTTAAAATGCCAATATTAGAGTATCCTGGGAAGACAAAATGGATTAACAATGATTTTTACTACATATATCCATGCCCACACAGTACTATGAGTAACTGGTTATCTTTAGCCGGGGAAGTAGTTGTTTTCTGTTAGACGTTCACAAAAAATAACTTCATTTTAATCGTGGATTTTTCAATTCACAGAAAAATATTTCTATTAATATTCAATTGAGGATGTTTCCCTTTTCAACATGAATACCCCACAAGAGGTTATCTTGACGATGGAAGATAGTGACTAAAGTTTATCTTTCAGTCGCAGATGATTCCACATCTGACTTTATGAACATCCTGTTTATATTTTCAACAAATCAAGCTATCATACCCCATGACAGGTTTCAATGTCAGAAAACACTAATTTCAAAGTGTCTCTCCAAAAGAAATGATTCTAACTTTTTCCATCTTTGCAAAGTGAGATTGCTTCTTGAAAATGTGTTTCCCATTTCTTCCGGTCTTCCTGATGATCGTGGAAGCGTGAAATAGATTTTCGTCGACAAAAATGTATTGAAGACCTAGTGAATGCGATGTCTCTCCTGCGTCAATGTTACGAATGATTTCTGGTGAGTACTCTCTTTTGGAAAACATTCTTCTTTGCCTCATTCATCTTTATGAGTTCTTAATCAAGACTGGAATAGAAAATCAAATAACTATCTGGATGAAAATGCAAATTTTCAATTTCAGATTTTTTCTTTTGAGTTAGGGCCTTTTCAGAATATCTATTAGATGTAGTTCAATGTCCAGCGTGGCTTTAGCCGGGGAAGTAGTTGTTTTCTGTTAGACATTCACAAAAAATAACTTCATTTGAATCGTGGATTTTTCAATTCACAGAAAAATCTTTCTATTAATAATCAATTGAGAATGTTTCCCTTTTCAACATGAATACCCCACTAGAGGTTATCTTGACGATGGAAGATAGTGACTAAAGTTTATCTTTCAGTCGCAATTATTGCTCATAAGAATTTCATAATCCGCCAATTATTAGAAAAGATTCGTTTCTTAGAGAACAAAAAAAGGTCGGATATCATCGTAAACATTCCTCCCCAATCCTGCCCTCCACAGTTGGCAACTGGAAGTGGGAACACTGGGA
The DNA here is from genome assembly GCA_018342105.1 of Gonioctena quinquepunctata. Lineage (NCBI taxonomy): Eukaryota > Metazoa > Arthropoda > Insecta > Coleoptera > Chrysomelidae > Gonioctena > Gonioctena quinquepunctata. Next base: position 30,092 of record JAFIRS010003214.1, on the reverse strand, counting down.
ACCAACCTGACAAGTCAAAAATGGCAGTGGCTAAACCCACGGTGCCGTTACCTAAACAGGAACAAATACCAACGTCGTCAAAAAGTTTCGCAGAAGCGACCTATTCGCATTCTAACGATAAGAATACCAAATCTACACAAATGTCTGCTCTGCAAATCAATGCAGCCACCATTGCAAGCTAAACAAAGTACGACCATGAAAACAATTCAGCAGTTGGACCAGGATTGTGGTGAAACTGCTGAAAACACCAGTAGTGGGTGGTCAGAAGTAAAACAAAGGAAGAAAAGAAAATTCCTCGTAGGAAACACTGAAACTTATTGTGACATAAAAACAATACCTAGGTTGGTGCAGTTACATGTTACAAGACTCAAACCGGGTACTAAACCCATTGAACTGCAAAAGTTTCTGGAACATAAATTAACGGAAGTAGAATGTGAAATACACCCCTCTAGAAGGCCGGAGATATACTCCTCGATGAAAGTAACAATCAATAGAGAGTCATTAAAAACTGCGTGGAATCGGGAGACCTGGCCAAATGGATCTATAGTCTCGTTTTTCAAGAAGAGGATGCCATCAACAAAGACGGATCCTCCATCCCTGACATCAACTTAAACTACAAAGGTATCAAAAAGGATCAGTTCCAAATCGGCGATATCACGCTGACGATAGTTAGCATGAATGTGCAGTGTTTAAGAAATAAGTTACTGAATCTTGAAGTTTTTTGTCAAAAGATTAAACCAGACATAATTTGTGTACAAGAACATTGGTGTACAGGCGAGAACATTAATTATATGTACATTTCCGAATATACTCTAATCACAAGCTATACTAGAAGTATTAAAATACATGGTGGTTCTCTAATGTTCGTAAACAGTAAAACTATGTTAAAATGCGGTGTTATAGACTGTAGTAAATTCGGTGAGGATAATACCTTTGAATGCGGTGCAATCTGTGCCACATATAGAAACAGTACATTTTTAATTGTTAATGTTTACAGAACACCGGATAGCAAGCTGCATACATTTCTTGATAAGTGCTTTTCCTTATTAACTACCTATAATAATCGTTTTGATGAAATATGCATTTGTGGTGATTTCAATATTGATTATTCAACGTCAAACAATGACAAAAATCTACTAGATGACCTGTTGGCCTCATTTGATCTATCTAAATCTTGGCCTGCCAAATAAACCCACGCGAATATCTTATTATAAAAACAAAATTACTAAAACTAAAATTGACTACATTGCTACGAATACTGATAAATATTACACTTGTCAAACTGTTCAACCTAATATGGGTGATCCTCTCGCGCTCATGTTGCACATAACTCTGAAGGAGGACATATCAACACCTAGTGTTAACAGTAGTTATTCCCGGAATTTTAATCCTACAAATCTCGATATGACAAAGCAAGAATTATTGAGATTGGGTTTTAATAATATTCACAATAGAAATAATGTTAATGAAGCATTTAAGGAATTTATGGAAACATTGCATTATGCTGTAAACATAAATTGCCAACTAACAAAGAAAAATAACAGCAGGTTAGTAAATAAAAGACACCACTGGCATGATAGAGAAATACATAACAGAGGTAAGCAACTAAAAAACATTTACGCTGCCACTAAAAATATAGCCGAAAAGGATGTCGATGTCGTAAAAAACAGTATAATCGCTCGATTCAGAATAAAAAAAGGGAACATAATCAAAAAATAATCAGGGACAGTAATAACAAACAAAAAACTATATGGAGCATTGTTAACAATACAATAGGTAGAAAACAAAAGGTTGAAGAAGTACAGCTAAAGGTAAACAATAAAATAATAACAGACAATAAAGAACTTTTACAATGCTTTGCAACTAATTTTAAGTGGAAGTGATACTTTATAAACTGAAAGACCCGTGAGACAGGGGGTGAGGCAGAGGTATAAAATTCGCTACTGATGGGAGGAGCCTAAATACTACGGAAACATCATTACTTGTTTCTGAATTCTCTCCTAGACCGCAGCTCATCGATCTCGAACACTTACGAGGGGGAGCCTAAATTCGGTACAGTGGACCGTTGAAGAATCCAGCAAGGCGCATTCCTATCGGATTGCAAGTAGCAAGAAAACATATTCCGTTTTTTAAAATTGATGATCACTCTTTTTTTTAAATCGCATTTACGAGCTTGGCTTTTAGTATTTTCCAATTATTTTCACAACAGTGGAAATCTGTTCTTTCTGTATTCTGACCAATGGGGAACATGAGCAGGGTTTAAAGAGCGTCGTGGGGCAAAACCGATTATATATTCGTCATCTATGAGAATTTCTAAGATTTTGAGGGTGGGGAGGCACAGCCCCCCCCCTTTTTTTTCTAAAATATTGTTTTCGACGGAATCGAAAAATTTCATGAGACTTTTCGATTTGAAACGCGGAGAAAAAAATTTTTTTAAAGGGGGCGCTTGCCCCCCCAATCGGCTCTAGAGAATTTCTTCGTTATGAAAAGTCGGCGACTCGAAAAATGGACGTCCACGAAAAGAGCAGCAAAAACAAAATTCGGATCCGCCCCCCCCCTTCCCCCTTGCTAGGGGAGGGGGGTATCGTTAAAATCGATGAGGTCAACTAGGAGAAGGAATTATTTTTTCGCGTTCAGACCCTCAAATGGTCCCCCGTCCTTCTTTAAAAAGTCCCCTGGCACAATACGCATTTCTCTACGACCCCCCTTTGGGCTGTGCACTTCCCCGTGGACTATTTTGAATAACAAGAGTAATTTGAATTTAATTAAAAAAATGATCTGAACAATTTTTTGGAATCGGATTCAATGCGTTTTTTCCGATGGGTACCGACCTCCCCACACCATTTCTAGGAATTTACTAGATGAAGAAATTTTTTAAGATTTTTGCAATTATGACGATAGACTTTTTCTCGACTTTTAATTTCGTTTGCCCCCCTAATTTTTTTAGAATAATACATATCGAAAATAAAATTTTAAAAACATGGAAAAATACTCAAAAAACCTAAAATGAAAAATTTTTTTTTTCATATTGAAATCATATCTCTAGGACGTACCGTTTCTCAATACTTTCGTTTATATGAAAGAATCGAGAAAAATAATTTCAATATTTTCATTATTGACAAAAAAATATATTTTTTCAACACTTTCATTTATATGAATGTGTCAAAAAAAAAACTTAATATTTTCATTATCAACATCAACACTTGAGTCCCAAAAAAAAAATTTCCACAATACTGATAAATATATGAAATTATCAAATCTATTTTGGAGGGCCCAACTTTTGTACATATTGAAAAAACTTGAGATTTTTTAATTAAAATTTGTTATTCTGTCTCGCACTTCCATGCCTCTATTCGTCCTACTATCTATAATTTCAGGTAGAACGTACTCAATATAAAATTATTTTATTTTTATTTCTATTTTGTCACGTCAGAAGTCGTCTTTTCGACAGAATTTCTCCACTTTCATTCCATGAGGGGTCCAAACACATAAAAAACACAAATTCATTTTGGTGATCCGCAGCTGACCCTGGATTTGAAAGTACCAATTATGGCATCCGTTGATGGTCCTGTATTTTTTCCAAAATGTTATTTTCCTTCCAACTATCCCTTGATCCACATGGACATTTTATTTCCACAATGGAGTTTTCTCCTTCCAAAATTCCGTCAGGACTGGCAGTCATCTAACTAAATTCTTCATCAATGAATACGGCAAAGAATCACGTCAGCCATATCACAATCCGAAAATTGTTTATTTCTATTGTAGATATCCATAAAATTCTCCCACTGTTCTGTTTCATCCACGGCGGTAGGGGCAGTCACGGCATGAATACCCATATATTCCACTGGTAAGGTACCAGACTCCGGTACATCTAATAATTTTGAAGTCCCAGCTTCACTCAACTTGGATGACACCTAAAAATGTATAGTGTCTTCAGTATGTGTATCATCAGGAACTGGACACTAAATAAACCATTTATTATCTTAATTTTTTTTTGCGATAAAAAACTTTTTCAACCTCATTTTATGCTTTATGTAGAATGTCATAGACTACACAGCATGATAGAAGAAATAAAAAAATACCAGTACTTTCTATTTCCCAGCAAATTTCCGTTGTAACTTCAGCTTCAAATTTGTGTTTCAGAAATATGGGTATTGTCAGTACACCCGATTTAATAAAATATTTACGATTCCAGTTCAACTCACCTTATATATTCGGCGAAGATTGGATCGAGATGACACTCTCCAAGATGACATCCATAATCGTTTCTTCGAACCTTTACGTGTGCGCGGCATTGTTGAAAAGTAATCAAAATCGCAATACTTTCACTGTGCACAGAATAATCCGCACCCCCACTGGGTCTGTGCCGGTGCAGATGTCATAAACTCGACTCTTCCCGTACACAAACTACTTAGTTCAGGTAGTTTTATCAAATTATGAGTGACTTTCCTGATATTTTTACTTATCTATGTACGATATGAAATTATAAATTAATTGCCCATCCGTCTATCCCTGGTAAACATTTTGAACAGTGAATGTATTTCATCTCCATTCATAAATGATTAATTCCTCTAAATTCTGAGATCGGCGCCACTCTACGGATACAAAATGTTGCCATGCAAGGGTTTCGTTGTCCCTAACTTTCACAGTTTATTTTTCGTTATTAGCGAATGAAACCGATTGCTGTAATATGTTTAGTTTTCATGTTAATCATCATTTTTCTATTATACTTCTGTTCAAACATGTGTGTTTTCAAAGTACTCTGTATTTAATATGATTTTTTCAATGTTAATAAACTATGTTCTTATATTCACTGCTCTCATTTCATCAATTGACCTGTAAAAAGAAAAAACAGCATGGTTTTTACATCATTTATTACATAAATCATGGATGGTTGCGATACATAATAAAAAAGATATTATCTTATACCATTTGCATACATACTATCTATGGATGATGCTTAACAAAATCCTTTTATAATTTCATCCACAATTACATTCAGTCCATCACTCAGCTATGATTTCATCATAGCAAATACATTTTTATAGTAAGCACAAAAGTTAAGAGAACCCAACATTGCCATGCGATCAGGCACAACTTCCCTTTGGGTGTGAAGAATGCTTGCGATGTCTTGCTCAGTCAGGTCCAATTCAGTGTCGCCCTTGATGATGGTCAGCTGCCTCAATGAACTGAGTGACGGTTACGAAATAACCACAACAAGTCGTAACAGGTTCATACTCGTCTGGATGACCGGTGATGACGTCACGGAAAAAAATTGTTCAATATGTTATCCAGTATGTATATGAGGGTGGCCCAGTCGTCGGATGAGAAAGATATGTGTCGAGTGGAATACCTTTGTTTCAGGATGCCGCAGGTGTCGAAATCCCTAGCAGGGCTTAGGCCGCAACGAATTTCATAGTTCTTCATTGGAAACACCATAAGTAGCAGATGATTTTCGTTTTCAGCTTTGGTCTCGCATCGTGTTAATGATACATCAACGTCACCATAGTAATCACGCTGAGCTGCAGCCTCGTATCGATTCAGAACTTGATAGATTTTATCGGAATCACTTTCAAATATACTACCGACGCTGATTTAACCACTATCATAAGACATTTTACTGTTGCTGCTACTGGAACTCAACTGCCAAATAGCTTGTCGAATCCGCTTCTATAGCTTCCATCACCTCCCACCACCGATGATAATGAATGTCTCTCCCACGAATTTGTTCCGGAACATTCTAAACAAGATTGAAATTTTCAATCCAAGAGTTATGAGTTTTATCCAGTCCGAGCCATTTAAGCAGCATATTCTTTTCTTTTCTCTTGATTACCTTCTCTACGAAATAGATGTCCGGATTTGCAGTTTTCTGTAACTCCTCTTCGTAGAATGCTCCTTGAATGGGTGCGCCTAGTGTATCTTCCAGCAGATAGGTGGCAGGATTGGTAATTTTGACTCTGACGATTTTGAATAATTCCGTTGTCCAATTGGGGGTGTAACCTTTTTCAAAGAGGTATTTTGATTTTGAGATGCGTACCATGTCACCAATTTGAATTTTCTTGGTCCGACAATCTTCAGATGACTATATGTTTGACGTAGAACTTTCTTTTCGTTAGATTTGTTGATTTGGTTTGGTTTGAAGTCGGTCGTTCGATGCACAGTATCATTGTAGGAGGCGGTTATTTCAGGAAATATTTTCAGCCAATTGTAGGTGCCTTGCAAACTAAAGTACATGTAGAGTCTTTCTTTCAGCGTTCTTATTACGCGTTCTGCATAGAAGCTTTCATCACGCTGAATGTGTTGTAATGATTGATTTGATGTGTTTTCATGAGACTTTGAAATTTTCCATTATAAAATTCTTTTCCTTGATCAGTCTGCAAATTTTCCGGACACCGTTTCGTATATGACAAAATATCTGTAAAGGCTTTGGTAACTGCGACGCCAGTTTTGGTTTTCAACGGTCGAGTCCACACGAATTTCGAAAAACAATCGATGACCACGAGAATAAGTTTGAAATTTCGATTTTGACGAGCGTATTGTCTCATTTCGGCCAAGTCCATTTGCCATAAATCATCCAAACCTTTGACGATGGTACGACGTCGAGGGTATTTTTTTCGAGCAGGTCGATGTAATTCCAACACCAACTGAGCCTTTTCGGAGGAGGAGGAAGAAGTACCCTGGATACGACGACGAGACGTCTTTCGAGTTGACTGAATCTTTCCGGATGACGTCATTGTATGAGGGGTAATGTGAAAAGGGCTGCAATATAAATGAAACGACACACACGCATTCAGAAACAATTAATTTCAATATACATGTATACAATTAAGTGGTATGTTTTCTCAAGTCATTATATATTTGAACTAGCTTCTTGATATCTGCAGCTAGTATCGATACTTTATGAGCAAGATCATCAATGTTTCGTTTTTGACTTGCTATACGGCCATCAACATAATTTTTATTCGTTAAATCCTTCGGTTCCACTGCTGGAGATTTCATAATTTCTTTGTTCACGTTCACCAATCCAGTTTCGAGGTTATGCATGGAAGCGTTCACTTGTTGTCATCTAAGATCTCATCCACATATCCTTTGTTGGCCGCATCTTTTCTGCCCGTAGGTCTTTTAATATTACACGATTTCAAATCGTTAAAAATCAATGTCGCCGTCTGGTGTTGTATGTAATCCACCGCTATCACTTTTCGATATATATTTCCGCTTTCCATTGGAACTTCGTCCAAACTTGTCGACAGTCATTGTGAAAATGTGTTATGTACATGAGGGAGCAAGTTATTTATTGAATGATGCCTGCTTCTCGGAGTTCATTTATTATGGCCAAAATTTCGTTGTCGTGAGAAGTATTTCCGGCATCTTTCGAAGCTATCAGCAGCCTTAATCGTTCACACAATTCGTTCGGATCATCCCAGTAAATATATTATATGGGTTTGCTATCGAAGGTCATCATATCGTGATGAGATTGTTGAGGAAGGAGTCCTTTGCCAGTGATGTGTCGACGGAACATAGGTCGTATTATGTCTGTATATTTACGTCTTCGACTACCCTTCATGTTTCCTGCTGAATTCAGACGAGCTCCCGTCAATTCTAAATAGTTTTATATGCATTCAAATCCTCTGCATTGTAGGAGGGGTCATCATAGAATATTAGTTGATAGAGTCCTGGAGTCCCTCTCAAATACTTTCCCTCCGTTACGATATTGTTATTTTTATCGAAATCGATGTATTTTTTGCCTAGAAACCATTTAGAAGAAACTTCATCATAAACAGGTCCGTATAATTTATCTACTTTTTCATTTTTACTCCAGTGTTCGAGGATGTATTTTTGTGATATGATAACGCTATATTCGTCTTCCCACATCCGCTCGGCCCCGAGATGATGGCTCGGAAGGAGTTTGGCAATAATTCGCCATGTTTTTTCCACGCTTGGGGGTTTCAAAATCGTCATAGTTACCGATTGGTAGCGTTTTTTCTTGTTGAACAATCTTCATATTCTGATCGGAATTCACATGCTGTTCATAATTCATCTCGTTCACTCGAGTGGTTGTTATCTTGTTTTGCTCTGTATACTTCTTTGCACTCCATTTCCTCTTTGGTGGAAATATCTTGGAGATGATATTTTTATATTTTCAATATTTATTGGTGTTGATTTTCCGATTTGATCTTTTGTATGCATCGGTCGACATCAGAATCGTTTAATAGTTCATAAAATCTTGATCAGTGAAATTTGTAGGCTGCTTTTCAGTCAGAAGTCTCTTCAAGCCCTCAGTCAGTTCATAGGTGTCGTGAACAAGTTTCAACGTATTGCCTTTAATGTGTATGGGTTCTCGCCCTATGAAAAATTTTGTCCCATTCATATTGATGCCATAACAATCGGGCTCAGGAAATAATATGTACATGTTGACGCCTCAAAAGTCTCAGTACAACTGACAATCACTGTCACATCAGTAACCTCAAACCTCTGTTGAATTTTTATAACTGTGATGTAATCGTTGTAGCGTCAGTCCTCATGTTGACGTATAGCGGAGAAGGTGTCATTAATACGCTCATCAATAAGATACCTTTCGAATTACATCTGCCGGGATATCAGTATTGCGGTCCTGGAACTCGATTAAAACAACGTCTCGCACGTGGTGACGAAGGAGTGAATCCTTTAGACGCAGCTTGCAAGCAGCACGATTACCTATTCGCAAGACACATCTTTCGAAGCACGTCATAAAGCCGACAAAGTTCTCGAAGAAACGGCGTGGCAACGAGCCAAATCCAAAGATGCGTCACTTGGCGAAAAAACCAGCTCTATTCGTTACTGGAGCCATGAAAACTAAACGCAAATTCGGCATGGGTATGACGTCATTCCACAGTCATATTGGAAAAATAATAAAAAAATGGAAGCCTCATCCGAATAATGTGAAGAAATCCATCGCTTCAGCTTTGAAGGCGGCAAAAATGGTCGTTCAACAAGCGGGAGGACGTAAGAAAATACGACAGCCGAGAGTTATTCCTTTCGAATAAAAATCCGGAGGTTTCCTACCGCTAATACCCCTATTTGCTGGACTTTTGGCCTTGGGATCTGGTCTGTATTTACGCAAGACCCCCCCGAGGTTATGGATTATTCTTGAAAAAACAACAACAGCGACGTGGTCTCCATTTGAAGAAGCAAAAAAAACTCCTATTGAAGCTGCCCAATAGAGCATTGTACGACTCGGATATAGAAAAATGTGTTCGTTAATTGAAAATACCCCATTTTAGAGGAGTCTTTATGCGAGACTCGCTACCGCAGCTTCCTCTACAAAAGGAATGTGCTGTACTGAATTTGGACTCTAAGAAAACTGTGGGTACACATTGGGTAGCTTACATAAAAAACGGCAACACTGTAAATTATTTCGATAGCTTTGGCAACCTAAAGCCACCATTGGAACTTTCAAGATATTTTGGTAGAAACGTTGAAATTATATATAACAACGATCGTTATCAGAATTATAATCAGTTCAGTTGTGGACATCTATGCTTTCTACTCGAAAATGTCTGAAATATGTCTGAGAGACTTGTGCGATGCAGAATTGAAAGCTATTCCTCTGGACTATCTGATACATTATGCTGGACCCTGGGAATTACTAGATGTGTGGCTTAAATTACCTGAAGAATACAAAGTTTGTTTCGAGCTGCACGTTCGTCTACCATGTTTCAGCCATCATCGGAAAGAATGTCACAGCCGTCAGACTCCCAAACAGTATTTTGGTTATGTTAGTTCACAAAATGAATGTTATTATTGTTTGAATAAATTATAATCTATTGTTTTTCTGTTATTTATATCATGTCCCTTATAGAAATGGCTTAGTCATGTCTATGATATTAACCTTGAACGGTCGCTCGTCGACGCTTTCCATCAATTTCACGCCGCCCCTCCAATTGGATGGTGATGCGGAGTACGGATTAGCTTTATTGAGTTTTCATTCGTACAATTTTGCTCGAAACACGCAATCGACTTCACGACTGAAGATACTCTGGCTCATATATTGGGATTATCGTCATCCACCCTCGCCCCCAACATTCATCACGCATCCGATCGACCCGTCAACATTATACGAGTACGAACGATTCACGTCGACACTAATATTACGTCTGGGGCCTTCTACAACGACAGACCGTCTCATACGATATACGAATTTGCTATAGACGCTGACCCTGGTTACGCCATTGACGAAACTCCCAATTATCTCATATATCTGCCTATCCATCATCAAAGTGAATTGGATAACATTACGCTGAGAGTGTTGGATCAAAATTTCCAGTTGATTGATTTTCGAGGAGAGGAAATTATTGTTCGTCTGGAATTGAAGAAACTATGGTCCTGAAAATCGATAAAAGTCCTGCATCTACATTCGGCATTCAGTCTTCACCAAGACATACACGACAACGATTCGTCAATTATCTCAGAGTATATACCTCTCCTGAAATCTCTCGGTCATCATGTTGTCGAGTCAAGTGTTCAACATTTTCCGAAAACCTCGAATGGACGAAACAATACAGAAAGTCGAATGGAGGACGTATTACCCTTATGTCAAATCATTTCGAAATAATGACGTCATCGAAATCAGTATCAACCAATCGGATGCCTTTGATGCTTTGTTTGATAGCCATTTGTATATTAGCGGGAAAATAACCAGAATTCAAGGTGGCGGAAAAGTGACGTTTGTAAACAACGCTGGCGCTTTCATGTTTCAATCGGTAGCTACGAGCAGAACGGCAAGGAATTGGAGACTGTACGTGATGTGGGTGTCGTTCGTACGGTGAGAGGCTTCTTGTGCTACACAAACGAAGAAACGAAACTCCTCTCCAACTCTGGCTTGACTCAATACTGTGGTCGCCATTTCACCTACCGCTCTGACATTCAACATGTTCATTCCGCTCAAGACACTTTTTGAACACTTTCAACGACTATATACGTTTCTTATGGAAAGCATGCTATACGATTGGTCAGAGCTGGGATCGATAATAACTGTTTCAAAATTGACGATAAGAAGGATGCTACAATACCTACAGAAGTTAAATTGGAAATTGAAAATATTGAACTGAAAATTAAATGATTATATCCCAGCGATGCCATCAAATTACAGCTTCTGAAGGTATCAAAGCCGACAGCCCCATTATGATTTCGTTTAGAAAATGGGACTTGCACATGTTGCCAGCTCTCACGATCGGTTCTACCACCGAAATGTGGGCAGTGAAAACTTCGTCGTTTATCGAAAGTCCTCGATACGTTATTGTATGCTTTCAGAAAAATCGTGATCATAACAGCACCAATAATGATTCCACAGCATTCAGTCACATAAATATCGAGAATATTACTTTGACGTTGAACGGAGAAATTTACCCCAAGGAAAATATGCATTCGCAATTCAGCAATGGAGACTTTTCGCAAGCCTATCACAATTACACGCAATTTGGATTCCGCTACAAGAATTTCTACCACCACACGCCTCTTTTGTCCTTTGCCGACTTTGCAAACAAAACATTTTTCGTCATCAATTGTTCCAGAAGAGACGAGAGCATCAAGAGTTCCAGTGTCGATGTTGAGCTGGAGATCGAGGCCTACTGCATCATCGTGCACGACACCATCATCGATCACCTCCCACTCAGCGAAATTATTAGAAAACTGAACTAAATGTCAGACAAAAGTTTAGTTTACTGCCAACCGTCGTCGATATGAGAGTAGCGTTCATTGACATTCAAGCATTCGTCGTTGATGAGGTCTTCCAGCCAAAGGAGATTGCCATCCGGACCGTAGATCAATGCAACAATTTTTTACTATTACCAAACCAAAGCTTTACCTCGCTGAGTAAAGAAGATAGACAGAATGCCCTCTATATGGAGAAGAATGTTTATGGGCTGCGATATTCTTCAGGTTTTATTGAATATCATCTACTGGACTCGATTCTCAAACAGAACCTCTATGACGTCACTATGATGTACATAAATCAATTATTATTGAAGTCAAAATCAAGATTACACAAAATATCGTAGACTACTGCAATTCTTTCAATTTGAAATGTCAATTGGCGTTTTCTCCATCAAATCAAATGTAAAATGCAAAGTGTGATACATTGTTGGAAAGATAATTTTGAGTAGAAATAAAAATTTGCAAAAAATATACAGGGTGCTATTTGAAATAAAAAAGACTGTCACTTCCGGTCAAACCGGAAGTGACTTTCAATATTTGTATTTCTCAGTTGAAGGTTCCTTGAACGAATTGGAAGTCATGTAATTAAAAAAAAATATCTTTCGAAATGGCTGAGATAATCCATTGGAACAGGTATACTGGGACACCCGGTATATACTTATCCCCTTCAGTGAATTTTATTTAGTTCACTTGTTCTCATACCACAATGAAGACAGAGAACCAAAAATGTTCACTACCAATCCTTGATCATGATTAAATTTATCTAGAAAACACCTATAGGAAGCATGGTACCCTATTTGGAGGTCAATCTAAAAGAGGGTTACTAATTGGAGCAAGCGGTTCGGGAAAAACGAATGTGATGTTATCTTTACTGGAGCAACCCCACGGTCTACGATTCAAGAATGTTTATTTATATTCGAAATCATTATTTCAACCAAAATATAATTATTTGAGATTATTACTAGAACCTCTTCAAGACATAGGTTATTATCAGTATAAGATTCTGATGTCGTTATTCCTCCTGAAGATATAGAAGACTATTCCGTCATGATATTCGATGATGTTGCCACATGTGATCAAACAATAATGAAAAAATATTTCTGTTTCGGACGCCATAAAAAACTGATTGTTTTTATTTATGTCAAACTTATTCTGCCATTCCTAAACAACTCATCAGGGATGCTAATTTACAAATTTGATGATAAATTTGGTTTTCTGGTAATCGATTAAGATTGTTTCCTTAAAGAAGGACGATATAGAAAAGGATTCGATACTTTTATTTATATATAAGAAAACGAGTTGTATAATACTCTTCAGTCGAAATGGATAGCCGTTTACAAAAAGTTATTGAAAGCAAGAAAGCTTTGAACATAAATATAAAAGTTTGAAACTGATATAGCAACATCTCAGTCTCACTTGGAAAAGACATATGAGCCCATTACTCAACCTTTGAAGGAATTCTTGTATTCTGTTAGAAAACCAAGTCAATTGAAACAGGAAATGAAACAGTAGATCAAATCACCTCGTCCTAGTTATCAACCAACACCTCAAGAATTTTATCATACGACTCCTCAAGATTTGTATGAAGGAGAAGAAGCGTTCCAATATGATACAAGTGTACCTCAAACCGACTTTGGTGAGAGCTTTTTTGATGAAAGTATACAACCTCTGATGGATCCCCAAGAACAATACTTACGACAATTTGCAATCCCCTTACCTCGAGCATATATAGAAGATAAAATAGCGGATACGGAAAACAAATTTGATGATACTTTCGGAGTTTATTTCAATCCAGAGACGAAAAACTTTGCTATTGGTGATGCAACTGTGAATTTCAACGGTGCGGATATCGTTATCAATGATACATTTACATATAAAGGAACTCCTGGTTTATACGAACTAATGTTCAAGAAACATCCATCGGGATATCGGAATACAGATATTGATCCGTATATCGATATAATAAGGAAAAGTCAGGCACAATATATCGGTTATAATCCCGAAAGATTATCTACTTCGAATGCACCCAAGTTCATTGATAACTCCATACCTAATAAGTATGGAAGAATTAAATGTCAAAGCCAGAGTTCAATATCTTACTAGTATATTTGTATACAGGTTGCTACAAAGTCAAACTCCTAGGTACCTATATAGTTTGATAATTAGAAGATCCGATCTTCGTTTAGTAAATATCAGGATTGATTCTTTCAATATTCCCTTTCATAATACTTCGAAATTCGAAGGATGCTTTTTATTGTTGGCCCCTTCATATTTGAATCATATTTATAATTTAAAAAAGCATTTAAATCACAACTGATTATTTCTTAATGAAGATATTATTCATAGTTTATAGATCATCATCTATTCACAATTCGTATATTTCAAACAACTCGTGTGTGAATAATGTTATTAATTTATTGTCCTGTAATTAGTAGTCTTATTATTCCTTGAAAACATTTTAAGTTTTTTTTTTATTTAATGCATTTAATTTAATTATATTACGAAAATACATGTCAATTTTGGGAAGGGGGAAGATAGCTTATGGCTAACCCTTTTTCCTTTTGTCTGTAAGATTTAATTGCACAATAAACGTTATTATTATTATTATTATATAATAAAACCAAGAGTTACAACGCTACATTCTATGGCTAGAGAGCGAGAGTTACAGAAAACTCGAACATTGATAGAAAACACAGTTATTATTATTATTATATAATAAAACCAAGAGTTACAACACTACATTATATGGCTAGAGAGCGAGAGTTACAGAAAACTCGAACATTGATAGAAAACAGAGTATCTCCCTTGCGCCCAAGGACATCCTCTCTCAGTAAAACTAAAACGAGATCAGGCCTAAGTTCCGTTTCCAATATAGCTACGAGAAGCAAAGTCACCAAAGGAAAGGTTTGACTTTGGTTGATGTTATCGATACACCTGTTGAATATAAATATTTCGACGATTTCAATGAATTAGTTGAGCGTTTGAAGCTCTTGAAAGCGTCGTTCTCTTCAGGAAATACTGGCTTGAATAATGAGATCATAAGTATCATTGAGGAACTTCGAGAAGCAGGAATAATAAAATGACAATATACATTATTTCAGATCATTTCGTCTTGAACCGTGATAACATGCCTATCGATAAAATCGGAAGACATTTTTAACCGAATTACAAACAACATATCCTAAACCCATCATTCTCACAGCGCTACCGCCAATCAGTACTCCTTTCTATATTTGGGATCCATCATCATATCATACCAAATGCATTTTCCATTTGAGGGCAACTAGAGATCTTGCAACGAGTGTTAGTTATTTTGTGTTGAACAATGGTACAACTTCTTACACATTTCCTTTATCAGGAAAATTGGAAAGTATTATCACACTACCAGATCAAATATCTGCATATTTAAATGAAGACACTGCAAATGTTGTTCCAATCGGTGATCTCATAGGAACTTCTTTAAATAAGATTTTTTCTGGATCAGGAACAACATAAAAACCTCTCTTTTGGAAATTGTTCTTCAGTGTCCTTTAACTAGAAATGAGTAATATTAAAGAAGAAATCGTGAACGAATTGCACAAACCAGCACGGAAAACATTCAAGAGGAGACATGTCATCATTAAAGGTTTACATGATCTTCTACAAGGTGATCTGGTTGAAATGATTCCCTACTCCAAATTAAACAAAGGATACACATATATTTTAGTTGTCATAAATGTATTTTCCAAATATGTTTGGTGCGAACCCGTGAAAAGTAAGACAGGATCAAATGTGGAAACAATTCAGTCTTCAAGGGAATTACAAGTGGTTGGATATACTACCTGACATCGTGTCACACTATAATAATTCTAAACATAGAACAATTGGAATGGAGCCTAAAGATGTTGGAAAAAAACAGGAACAATATCTACTGAAAAAAGCTTATACCCATATCAAAACACTAGATCCTAGGAGAGTAAAATTTAGAAAAAATGATCATGTTCGCATTAGTAAATACAGAGAGGCATTCGATAAGGGTTACAAACCGAATTGGTCAAATGAAATTTTTACTATTACAAAAGTACATCTATCAAATCCTGTAGTATATTTTCTCAAAGATCAAGATAATAACTACATTGAAGGTGCATTCTACGGTGAGGAACTTCAAAAAGTCAAACATCCTGATATGTTCTTGGTTGAAAAGATTTCAAGACGGAAGGGTGATAAACTCTATATCAAATGGTTGGGATTGGGCAAAAAATATAATTCTTTTATTTCATAGTTCATTCCTTACAGAATCTTTCCTTATAAATGTTTTGTCTATGTATTGGATCTAATATTGTATCAATAATATTTGAAGTTGTTTTTATACGCCTTTGAAATCGTATTCGATCAAGTGCCATGTACTCCCAAAACATTTTTCTTGATTCCCTATGAGCAAAGTTCCAAGTATGCATGTAGAGAACTGTATTACATGGTTATCAAAAGTTACTCTTTTCATGATCTCTGTGTACATTCAATTATGAAACTTTCAGGGTATAAATAAATGATTTCTACAGTAATACTGATATTTTCATTATTGCAATTCGATTCTGGTTGTAGCAGATCCACTACATTGGTTAACACGTCACCAGTATGTTTTATAAGACCATTCTTGAGAATTCGGAAGTACGATCCATACTGCTGTCTTTTCAAAACATCCAGTCTATAATCCAACAATGTTGAAGCTCCCACAACTTGCAAACTGTTTCTAACCCTAAGTATACTGAGGAGTAATCTTTTGTTACTTTGATTACTCGTCCATTCTCGAACTGCTTGAAATCGATTGTGAATTTATGATCTTCTATGGCTTCTAGCGGCTCTGTGGTGATTACTTGGTATGTTAAAAACTGTTTCCAATCATCTTCTGTGAACACAATTCGGATCACCTTTATTTCCAGCGATTTCAATACATGGCGTAAAATTGAAATTGTAAGATAGATTCACAACCACAAATTTACTTTTCGATTTGTTCAGAGCAAATCTTCTTTCACCCAACACAATATTTTCATTTGTAGAACTTTTATTTGCAACATCAAATGTAAACCCGATCTGATTCATATTGATCGTGAACCATACGTTTCTTGATGGTTCTTTCTTTATATAAGCAGAGTAATGGTAGAGGGGATGAGAAAGGAATATAGTGGAAGGGATGGATTGGAAAGTGGAGAGGGCGTTGAAGTGGGGAGTTGTGGGAGGTGGAGTGATGGGAGGTGGAGTGGGTGGTGAGTGGTGGGAGGTGGAGTGGTGGGAGGTGGAGACTGGGGTGGTGGGAGGTGATGTGGGGAGTTTGAATCATTCCGGATTCTCAATAGATAACTACTCAGGTCTCAAACATTTATTAACTCTTTTTAGAAATTGAGAACCTGAAATATTACAATCAGTGACAGGCCCAAGTATCCAGAGTTCGTCCAGTCCAGCGATGGTCCATGATCCTCAAAGATATAATTTTCGGTAAGGAAATTATATTGGTGATTTTTCAACAAATCTTACAACGCATTTGTCGAATCCACGTCAGCACAACTCTTTCGAAGGGAATTTGGTTTCGCAACCTCTCGGCGATAAGAAATACAGTAAAATTTCAAGAACTATGTTTCTTCGAAGGATATTATTCTAAATAATTAAAGGGACTAGTGATACATAAGCGTGTCAATTAGTACAGAAGTGATTATATGTTGCTATATTTCCATGGGAGGAGTGATCAAAAAGTATTTCTTCATTGCACTCTATTGTACATTTTTCATGTTTAATTTTTTTTCCATGACATCAACTTAGCGGTATCCAACCTGGTTATTATATTGGCGTGATATGACCGGCAGCAGTTCAGATTGTTAAAGATATTCAATACAATTCACCATGGCGATCGCTTATCATTTTCTGGGTTCGTTGTCAACACACCATCAAGACAAGGTAGACAAACAACAATCTGGGACCCCTAGTCTTAGGAACTCACCAATTCAAACAAAACGTCAGAAGCCACACTTAGTTCCTGTACATGATGTAAGATATGACAACATTGCACAATAGCCAATATATAAAGATGGGCACAAACAGCGTAAACTGGAAACTTGTGAGAACGTTCCAGAATCGAGTTTAAAAAATGCAAAGAAATATTGCTTTAAAAAAATCCATGTACAATGAATATTAGTGATATTATAAACTGTAGTGTGATTGTAGCCTTAAGATGTGACAGTGCATAGTACGGGACATTGTGTTGTGTGCATAGAAAACAGATTGCAGAAGAGACAATGGCGAATGGCCGAACGCCGAACAATTATATAAAAGTCGACCTAGTACTGAATTATAGATATGAGAAGATGGTACATACTGTAAATAAAACAACTAAGGACTTTAAGTAAAACACGACATGGCGCAGTCTGCAATGGATTCAAACTACCATTCTTCAATATCAATGAAGGTCATGCAGCAAACACGTGGCCGAAATTCAGACAAGCTTTTGAAATCTACATTAATGCGGCAGGATATTTTTTTTATCAATTATATTGAATTCTGGAGGCCGACGAAAAAATAAAGTGCAACTTCAATAGAATTGAGAGTATTTTGATTGTACCTCTACCAACCTGTAAATAATACATTGAAAAGTTTTTGGGGCTTGTAACTTATGTTTCAAAATTTGTACAAGGTCTGTCTGAAAAAACCACAAAATTAAGGGAACTCCTAAATAAGAAAAATGTATTAGGGAAGAAAATCACACAAGGCTTTCAACAATATCAAGGAAGCTTTGTGTACAACCCCTGTTCTCAGGTATTTTGACCCTAACAAACCAATTACAGTGTCTGTTGATGCATCCCAAAATGGACTGGGAGCCGTCCTTTTGCAAGATGGTTTACCTGTAATTTATAGCTCGAGGGCTTTAACAGAAACTGAAAAGGGTTATGCCCAAATTGAGAAAGAAATGGCCGCTGTAGTTTTCGGATGCCCAAGATTTCACCAATATATTTTAGGAAAAACAATAACTGTTGAGAATGATCACAAACCACTAATGTCAATTTATAAAAAACCATTAATAAACGCACCTCTTCGACTACAAAGGATGTTGATAAAATTGCAAATGTATGATATTGAAATCATCTATAAAAAAGGTACTGAGCTGATTTTAGCTGACTATCTTTCTAGAAACTACATAACTGAAGTGAATGAATCAGATAAATTATTACAAGATGAAATTGAAGCTCAAGCAAACTTGATTGAAAGAACTCTTCCAGTATCAAAAGAAAAATTCAAAAAATTCCAAAAAGAAACATTAAATGATGAAGTATTGGTGGAATTGCTAAAATTAATAAAATAAGGATGGCCGGAAAACAAACAAAACTTATCAGCAGAGTTACAAAAATATTGGTCCCACAAAGAAGAAATAATTAGTATAAATGAGTATTGTTCAAAGGTCACAAGGTCATTGTCCCCTTTTCATTATGAAAGGAAATGCATGATTAAATTCATTTTAATCACCTAGGTGAGGTAAAATGTCAACTCAGAGCAAGGGAGTGTCTTTTTTGGCCTAATATTAATGCAGACATTGACAACCTTGTGAGCAATTGTGATACATGTTTAAATTTCAGGAATTCAAACCCAAGTGAACCACAGATTCCTTCTAAAATTCCAACCGATGTGTGGGAATGTGTTGGTACTGATGTATGTCAGTTTGGAGGAAAACATTTTCTTCAAGTAATTGACTATTTTTCAAAATTTATTGAGACAAGGCCTTTAGAAAAATTGGGCAGTATTCATACAGTTAATGCATTAAAATCAATATTTGCCACCCATGGAATACCATCAAAAATTCGTTCAGATAATGGAACTAACTTTAGTCAGAGTATTTCAAAAACTTTGTTGATGCGTGGGACATTGAACTCTTAACATCCAGTCCTACTTTTCCTCAATCAAACGGAATGGTTGAACGTGCCATTCAGTCTTTCAAAAATATAATGAAAAGAGCTGAATATGATGACAAAGACCCTTATTTGTGTCTACTAGAATTTTGAACTACTCTTATAAATTCTCATATATCATCGCCAGCCACATTATTAATAGGGAAGTGAACAGTTTACTTCCAAAATTTAATTTATTTGGTAAAAAGGAAGGGAAAGAGAATTGCGGATGTCCTTAAAAGTAGGCAAGATAAACGAAAGAAAGAGTAATTTCGATAAGAATACAAGAAATCTGAAAGAATTTAATGTTGAGGATAAAGTGAGAGTTCAGAATTCAGAAAGAACTTGGCAATCTGGTAAAATTTTGAACAAGTTACAAAAACATATACTGTAAAACTGGATAATGGAAGCGTATTTGAAAGGTATATAAAGTTTCTTATCAAAGACTCTAACAAAACTAAGTCTACCCAAATTGACCCATGTTAATAAGCCTAAGGGTAGACCTAAACGTTCTGTAAATAATTCCAAACATTTTGAAGATTATGATTGTACTTAATGCTACATGCACATACAGATATAGGTTAGAAATGTATATAATTTATTAGAAAAGGAGGGAGGTGTAGTGTGATTGGAGCCCTAAGATGTGACAGTGCATAATACGGGACATTGTGTTCTGTGCATAGAAGACAGATGACAGAAGAGACAATGGCGAGTGGCCGAACGCCGAACAATTATATGAAAGTCGACCTAGTACTAAATTATAGATATTAGAAGATTCTACATACTGTAAATAAAAAGTAACTAAAACAACTAAGGACTTTAAGTAAAACACGGCATGTTTATATTTCTATGAATTTTTTACTTTCGACCTGATGGTGGCAATTGCCACTACATATTAGTTTCTATAACTCGAGTAGGAACTCGTTAATATGTTGTTTGGAATTCTTGAAATACCTGTAAACAATATTTTGTTGACAATTTTTTTCTGCGTGCCTCAAAATATACAGAGCTAGGCAAGGATTTTTTATAGTTTTGGAAGCCTATGAAGATCAATATTTGTATTGATAACCCCTTTACAGAAGTAGGTAGTATATAGCAGAAATGGATCGCACAGCCAGATTAACATCCACGGATAAAAACATAAAAAAGTATGCTGAAAAAATTTATCTAGAGCCAGAACTAATTGTAGACATTCGCAATAACAGTCGCCAATTGACTCAATACATGCCTAGCCTCAAGATCTTTGACCAAAACTCATGTGTACTACACACATCTTACTTCCTGTAAAAATGGGTAGGTACTCGACTTCCGCATCCCCTAACTTACTGCAATATAAAAATCATAAAATTACCTTGGGATGTTGAACTCCAAAACGTTGGTGAGAAGTCCTTTGTTACCATGAGAGCCCTGGGATTTTCGAATAAAATTTCATCCTTTCATCCTGGAGGATATGAGCAAAAACTTAATGACGATTTTGATAGTGAGGATGAACAAGACACTGATCTTGAGAGAGAAACTACTAAGACTTTCCAGTCATTCTTATGTATAAAGCAAGCAGAGGTAATTGAAGCACTGGAATGTAGGAATAGGGATAAAACGCCTAGAAACATTGAGATGCTAGTCCGTCTCTCGATTGATACTGAAGTGTATCAAAATTAAATATTGCATTGCAATAAACTGAGTGTCATACAGAAAGATAAACATTCCATTATGAAGTCCAATGGTAATAGAAAAGGACTGTTTGTAGATTATGTAAAATGGGATGCAAGGATTACTTATAAAACACCCTCAAAATTATAAAAATGAAAACTTTCTCAATACTAATAGCCAAGTACTCAAAATGATGCAGGGGTTGTTAATACTGAAAGTTGTTCTACCAACAGTGATGAAACGTTTCGTTTTTCTTCAAATTTTCAGAATGAATGATGTGTGTACTTTTGTCACTAGAGCATTGTGCGCATTATTGATTTGATTACATTGTTTGTTAATTACAAGTGAAGCTAATAAATGCGTGTTAAAATGATGCAAAATATAATTAATTTTTATTAATATTTTCAGAAGAAGAGTACCTTGATTTTTCAATAATTAGCAACTCCCTTCAAATTTGGTAATTGAATGATACCTGAAAAAAAGGAACAAATATTTTTATTAACTGCTCTACAAAGATGTTTTTTTCGTTTTTGAAAACAAGCAAATAGCAAAGTTGTAAGGATATGTCCATTTTAAGTATATAACCAAATTTGAAGTGTCTATACAAGAGATGATTCTGCACTTAACACGATTCCAATCTGATGAGCGTGTTCCCTGGATTGATGTGATGGGTTTGTTCATTTCAATCCTTCAAGACACCTGAAAATAAAAACATTTGAAAACACATTGAATTTCATTCATCATCAAAAAACAGTTCATCAAGGACAAAATCTCCCATTTTCCTGAAATAACAGTACATTGTGTAGGGCTAAACACATCCATATATAGATAGCGCTCGTCGAAAAAGAAACCAACCGCCAACTTTTGTTTTTTAGAACAAAGATTCCAATCGCGTTAAAAATTAAAACCTATTTATTCAACACATATCCAAAATACATTATGATCATTAGAGCCCCTAAATTTCAATATAAATTACCATATGATGAAGTATTTTTCTCGTCTTGAGCAAGTGTAGTTTGTATGGTATTGTAATATTCATTGGTGCAATATGTTGTTTGGGAGTATGTTTTAATTCAACTTCATAAAGAGCATCAATAAGTTGAATTGAATAAGATAGATTTTGTATTGTTTGTTGAAAATGGCATGTTGGTACTGATTAATTTTCCAAGATATATGTAATGCCTTCTCATTGATATAAATACTTATCCTAATTCGAATTGCCTCATGGGTGGAATATGTAGGAGTCACAACATTTGGCTATTTATGAATGACCATCTCTTTGTCAACTACTATCTAAGGATGTTTCAATATTTGATTGAATATTGAACTACTTTGTCAGAGTAAAAGTGACATTTGAACGGTTTCTATAAATTTTCCTGTTTTTCATAATGCATAAGCTGTTATGGAATAAATGTGGCTGTGCTTGGATACAATCTCGCCAAACAAACTCTCACTCTTGAAAACACATTATACATTTTTCTCTAAACGTCCTCAATATATATCATTTATTAGTAAAGCTTCCATAGTAAAGTATACATAGTGAAGTTTCCATAGTGAAGTATGCATACATATCTATTTTACAAAACCTTGGTCAAATATTCTACTTTTACTCCGCCACATTCGAAGTAACACTTTTACCCTTCTAAAGTTCAAGTGGACTTGAAATACATTCCATTAATTCAGTGTTTTCACATTGGAAGAAAAAGTGGCATATGCTATTTGGCATTTAAGTGAGTTTGGGTAGCTCGCTTGTTGGCGGACTTCTTTACAGGCCTTCCATCAATTTCTATGCTAACCACACAAAAGTTCACTTTTACTCCTGATAAACATAATATACTCATGTGGATCAATAATAAATGATTTGATGATGCATTTATAATATATTTTATCAATGGTTATTTTGAAAATGTTTCTCTTTTTTGGGTTTAATGTGTTTGAAAAATGATATCACTCAGATGGATATTGCAACAATAATAGCAAATGGTATACAAAATTAAAACAGTCTGATAGTATCTTTCTTGAACAATAATTATGTGGAGCTTTTATCTATATTCACAGTAAATGGTTGGAAAAAGTCTACTTCAGAACCTATCCCTACTTTTTATAACTATGGCATAATATACAAACATCTAGGAGCCATTTTAGCTAATAAATCAACTTTGTAATAATACTATCACAGAATACGACGCAGAGAAGATGGAGAAAGAACACACTCAAAGCATTGAAACGAGAATTCACTTCAAAAGTGGTCACGTGTTCGATATTAAAAACTGGGTCAATGATAAAATATATCGCCTTAAAGCTCAGAAATGTCATCCTATTCAAATGCCACCCACACTTTCATGATCATTTTGGACCAGAATATTGGACGAGTAAAAGACTTTTTGTGTGTTGCATTGGCAATGGGTAGATATACTCAGGTTTCAGGTAAAGTATTAACATTCAATGTAATATTTAGTTTTTGTCTTTTTTAGTTGTGTGGAAAACTATATACAAAAATTAATAAAAGTTTTGAAACAGAAACACTTTACGCAACTAGAATAAAAATCCACCAGAACTACCATTGGTCAAACATTTTGTTACTCCTGAAAATTCTAGAAAATTCAAGTGTGGCTCGTTTTGAATGTACATTTTAGAACATCCCGCTGATGTGGAGAGCTTTCAAGTGGCAGTAGCCAACATGACTTCGTGTGGTGTGTGTTATTACCTAATAAAGCGATTTTCTCACTTTTTTCGTTATCTTCAAAGAATTGTATATTTACGAAATTAATCAATTTATAAACATACTTTCAATTCACAGGGATTGCAGGCGTGCAACATCTCGAATATTTGTAAATTTAGTACAACAGGATCAGATATGAGGTGTTTAAAAGAACAAGGACATATAAGAAGGCCTTACCACCCCGAAATAGCAGATATTAAGGTTTGTGATGAGTGGTGTTCAATTAAACCTGTACCAACGGTAAAATATGGAAGATGATTTAATTTCTAGGGATCACCAATTATATTCCTAATTTTAATTTTCCGTTTTCTGTTATTTAAATAACTCTTTAAAACTTCCAACACCACACCCCTCACTCCATATTGCTAAAGTGTGTCAATAAGTTGTATGTGAGGTACAGTGTCGAAAGCTTTGGCGAGATCCAGGAAATTGCTCTTTCATTATTGTTGAGACTTTTTTTATATTATTTACGAGTTACAATCATCATTTGTACTTATTCCTTTCATAAATCCAAATTGATTGTCTTTAATACATTCACTGAAGTTAGATAAACGAATTACCTGTTTTCGAGGCATTTTTCAAAATGTTCCTCTTTATGGATGGGTTTTACATTTTGAATTGGGATGGTACTTTGATTCATGGTATGAACTAAGGGGGATCTAAAATGTTTTTTATAAACTGGATTAAATGTTATCTAAGCCAGATGCACTATTATGTTTTATGGTACTGATATGTATAATTACTTCTTCCTTAGTGACAGGTTTTAGTGTCATGAAATTCATTAGAGAAGGATATTCGATTGTTATGTCCGAGGTTCATTTATTGTTGATGCCATGTTCAGGCCAGCATTCACATAATAATCATTGCATACATTTTCCCTATATTGGTAATATTGTCATTAACCTGATTGGTATAATATTTTTTTTGCATTTAGTATAATTCTGTTAGGATGATTCCTGTATATTTTGTATTCTCGGGGTAAATTAAAATTGTTTTTATTTCTTATCACTCTTCTCTCCATCTTGTGTGTGTGTTCTTGATAGACTCTAGTATTTCATGTGTAATCCATGGTTTCAGTTTCCTATGTTTTTCAAATGGAACAAATGATCAGTAATATCTGTACCAATGACAAATGGATCAAGTAATAGCTTGTTGATACCATTGTTTATTTTTAACATCTAAATATTCAATTTAAAAAATTTCAAGGAAGGTCGAGAACATGTTAAAAAAAAATTGAGCGCTTCAGATGTGAATAATCTTTAGTATATTTTCATTTCCAGCAATGTAGTTAATAATTTCTTATAGTATCTATATCATGCTTTATGGATATATTATTTTGAATGTATCTTTCTCCATAGTCAATTTCATTTAATAATGTTAGTTCAGCAATATCCATTCACAAAGATATCAATAATATAGATAATCCCTTTACTTAAGGTAGTTAATTTTTCTTCTGAGTATTTCAATGTGAAACTTTAAGGTTGGACATTCAAAACTGTTACTTCGATGATTAATAGTGTGGTTTCTATCGTTTTTTTTTGTGATCGAAGTATCACAATTTTTTTTCTTTAGGACACAATTGATGTTCATGTTCATCACCAGATATTGGACACACCATTTTTTGTGAGCAGTTGTGTTCTTTATGATAATATCCTCGACAGTTGAAGCATTTTGGTACACTTAGATCCTCGTACACATGAGTTTTTCCCATCCTAGACATAGCTTGTTTAAACTCAGTATTTAATGAAATGCTTTCGGTGCAACTTCACAAAAAATTGTTTCAGTTCCATTTCTGTTGTTACGAATATAATTTACTTTAACTTTGTCACTTACATCATTTTGTTTTTTATGTAGTTTTCCGTTTTTTCTTGTGTATTTTCTTGGGTGACACCCACAATTTTGATATGTTCACTTACTTGGTTCACTTACATGGTTTCATGTTTGTGTCTAAATATATTAGTTTGTTGTGGAGGTTGTTGATTTTTTGTATCACAATGATTTTTGGAAGGTTTATTTTTAGATATTTAGATGTAGGAGTTTGTTGCAAGACGGTGGCATGAATAGGTATGTTTGATTGTTCTAAATTTTCCATTTTTTTCATTCGGTAGTTTTATAATTGTTTCTTGGTCCTTCATAATTTTTTCTTTGTCTGCATTGTGCTCTGTAGCACCTCCACAATTTCAAGGTTTCTATATTTTTTTGAGTAGTATTTTAGTGTTTGCTTTTGTAGAGGGATACATCTTAATTCTGATGTGCATATTGAGCAATTCATTTTGGCTAATTTTCATTTCATTATAAAAAAAATATGTTTTGCCCCATAAACTATTTGTATGTACGGCACTGGTTCATAAACTCACGTTATTTGCATTTAACGACCCTTTTGGTACAATAAAAAATAATTGTCATTTAGGTTCACTTTTTACTTTTAGTATTGCACTAAATGTTGATGAAGCTTGGTTTACAAACTGCAGTCACTCTATATTGTTATCTGTAGGAAGATTACTATTTAATTGTTTCAACAGCATAAACACTGATAAATGTTGAAGCTGTTTAACACACGTCTGTTCACTATGATTAGTTAATTGTAATTGCCATTGGGTTCTAAAACATCATAACAATAACCACTCACGAAATAAAGTAAATAATTTTTGTAATACACTTGTTTGATTTATTTGAAAATATGAACAGGATGTTCATAAGATCAGATGTGGAATCATCTTCGAGTGAAAGATAAACATCAGTCACTATCTTCCATCGCTCAAGATAACATCCTGATCAACAATACTAGCACCTTATTTAACCTTTGGAGACTACAACCTAATCCGAAAAAATCACAATTTGTTATTTTTACCACAGGCCATCAGACAATTTACCAACAATTACCATCAATAATCACACCTGATTACTATCGTTTCGGACGTCCATCGTCTTAATGTATTAAAAAGGTTTTCACGACGTTTCGAATGCTTGTATCTGCAATCGTCTTCAGGTGAATACTGACAAGTTAAGGTGCCACTTACCAATTTATACGACTGTCGGCGCAATGATGCGTGCAATTCCGCCATGTGCAGTGGTGCGTGTAATTTCGCGCGGTGTGGTGGTGCGTGAAGTTTCGCGCCTCTGCAGTCCGCCAGAAAGAGCAATCAGGGGTTTCCATACGTTCTTGATTTCAACGCTTGGTTGACTAAAGGCGTTATTGGCTTCGATGTAGGCGGCCTCTTTAAACTTTCGTTTGAACCAATGCTCCTCTCTATGTAGAACACTTGCGTCGTCCCATAGAACTCGATGGTGCTCAGTCCAGGCGTGGTCAGCGATTCTCGATTTTGATGTTTCTCCACGTTGAGTCCATTTCTTGTGCTCATCCAATCTTACCGATAACGGTATCTTTGTCTCTCCAATGTAGGAATCTCCGCATTCACATGGAACTTCATAAATGCAATTCGTACTGATTTCATTTTTGTTGTCAGGTTTGGTCTTGGTCAGGAAACTCCGTAAAGTACTGCCGGATTCGAAGCAGCTCTTGATGTTGAACTTGTTTCCGATCCTTCTGATCTTCTCGGAGACACCTCTGATGTACGGAAGGCAGATCACTGTGCTTTGGTGTTGCTCTTCAGATGTCTCCGTTCTCCGGAGTTGTTTCAATACTTCTCCTAGGAGTTTCTTGGAATATCCATTTCGGTGGAGGTCCTCTCTGATGTGGTTTAATTCGGCATCTAGTGACTCCACGTCGTTGCATATGTGCCTCGCTCTCTCCACCAATGTTCTCACGATCCCTCTCTTCGTCGAACTCGGATGGTTGGAGCTGTAACTGAGGTACTGCCCCGTATGTGTCTTCTTTCTGTAGACGGAGGTGCGAATTTCATTGCCTATTCTCTCAACGTTCACATCGAGGAAGGGTAAGGCACTGTTGGTTTCCATCTCCATCGTGAACTTGATCGAATCCCTGATTCTGTTAATTCCTGAGAAGAAATCCTGGAGATGTTCGTCTCCGTGATTCCATACAATACAGGTGTCATCCACGTACCTCAACCACAGCTTCGGTTTGTATTCTGCCTCCCGTATAGCCAATTCCTCGAACCACTCCATGTATATGTTGGCGACGATTGGAAAAAAAAGGACCGATTTTTCTCTCAAGTCGACGGACTCCCGATGGGATCTTCCCTTGGAATTAATGATTTTGATATTGTGTGTCTATTCGGCAACTCATAAGAAGGTTTCAAAGCTTGCACAAATTTTTCTGAACTCCTTGTCTTCCTCTACACTAAATGGCTGAAAGTCCAGTGTGAATAAACCTAAAAGTTCATCATCATTTTTTTTTAGAACTCAATGTTATTTTCTTTGGCATATATGAAACAACAGTTTTCTGACATTTTCTTTTTGCCGGAATATTCAAATTGGATGATTCATCTCTTAATACCAATGTGGATGTTTAATTTTTTTCGGTGAGATTATTTTC
Organism: Gonioctena quinquepunctata; assembly: GCA_018342105.1. Taxonomy (NCBI): domain Eukaryota; kingdom Metazoa; phylum Arthropoda; class Insecta; order Coleoptera; family Chrysomelidae; genus Gonioctena; species Gonioctena quinquepunctata. The sequence goes on along the minus strand of JAFIRS010003214.1, from coordinate 1,666 downwards.
ACTGCAGGTCAAATAACTACTTGTGTTTTCTGGGATAACGATAGTTGGATGTTTTCGCTTTAGAAGTTTTTTTAAATTTGACACCGAAGATTTGTAACATAGTGTTTGCCTACAAACACTACATTTTGCATTAATTGCGTCAGTAATCGAAAAAAAAATCCATATACAACTCTTTTTATTACTGTCCGACATTTCCGATAATTTTTACTTGTGGGAGAAACGAATTAAAATAAATTTATCACGTACTTCTGCACTCCGTAACAACCTGCGATAAAGAAATGCAACGAACAAGTAGTATCGGCGCTAGACGAGCAGACGAGTACGGGACGGCCGTAAATATAGCGAGTCGCGAGTACAGTAATTCACGTGGCTAGATACTTGCGTTGATACTACGACTACTTTGGAACAGGTATTTGGAACAGGTATGACTCTGTCACAGGAACAGTTCGTACCTGTTCCAAGGAAATTCAGGTATCAGCCATCCCTAGTTCACGCGCCGTCGGATAGGGTAGGCTTGGCAATCTTCAGTCGGCGCGGTGATTCCCGTCGTCTGTCGGTAAATGAACACGGTTCAAAGGAGCTCGGACGATGGCGCTCAACACGTGTATACCGCTCCAACGACGCGGCTATATAGGCGCGTGGTACTGACAGTGCCGTGGTAACTTTCACCATGGAGTGGTCGGACGAAGTGGTGTTGGAATTTGTATCCCTCTATGAAGCCGAGCCGATTATTTGGAACCCACGGGATCCAAACCATAAAAGCATGAATTTAATTGATGCCTGGAAGCGAATTGAAGAGCAAATAAGTATAAAATATTCAATATCAGAATTGAAACATGTTTACCGCCAACACTGCCGGCGTACAACAGACTACAACCGCTGCGTGTCAACGTCTGAAACCGCGATCCTACATGCGCCGTGGGAACGGCTCGACACATTTCGTTGCGCCAACCTTGACACTCAACCCTCAATCCAGGATTGCCACTCCACGAGCCGTTGGATCCCGGCTTTACACGGCGTGTGGAGTGCCATGCCGATGGTTCCATGCAAAACTTGTACGCCGCACCATTCTCACGGCGCGTGGCGTGTCAGTTCACACGCCAGGCGCGTCACTTCCACACGCCGTGTAATGGTATCATAGACCTACAAGAATAAAGACTAAATCCACCTTCCAGAATAACTTTTTTTTATTTTTTTATATACAATCATCTGAATATTCACAATCACATAACTAAATTTGTAAAAACATTTTTGTAATCACTACTGGCTGAAGGACCTCGATCGTTGGCCATTTGGTTTTATTACCAAGAAAGAACATTTATTATTATTATTTAGGAAATATATCTACTCACACCGATCTGGGATCCGACCACTGTCAGAAATGTCAATAGACCTGGAAACAGCAACAGCCGTTAAAGAATTCCACAAACCCAACATCAAAATCTCTTCTTAAGAAACTCCGTGAATCTCAACCCACTAATTAATAAGGATACAATAAGAAAAACTCAAGAACTGAGCAACTCAATCCTAGAAAACTGTCCCACAACCAGATATAAACCCTATTTACACGAACTTCCACCATTCATTATTCACCCTATTAAGAAAAAGAGGAAAGAAAATATACCGTGAAACCCCAACCAAGATTTCAAAACACATTTGAACATCT